>CM061130.1:84283729-84334602 GCA_030789695.1 Scilla litardierei | reverse complement strand
TTACATGTGAGGCATCAAAGGGATGGAACATATATATTTTGATGAAGTGATCAAAAGAGTTTGATACTTTATCAGAAATAGATATAAGTCATTTATGACCATTAACTAATTTAAGATTATTATCGTAAGGTACGATGAACTGGATAAGATCCAAATAAATAAAATATTATGGATTCCGCAGACCAAATGAATTATTTGAATGAGATTCAAATGGTTGGTCTAATATGAACATAGAAACTCCTTAAGTCTATAGTGTAGACGGTTTTAGCAGATCCACTCACGAAGGCTCTACCACATGAAGTCGGGAAAACTTATGTGTAAAAACGATATTAGATACCGAGATAAATGGGCCTGAGTGCAAGTGGGAGATGTTGAGAGATGATACCCTCGAGGCTATCTATCTTCATGTGTGAATAGCACAAACAACTTGTTCGAAATAACAGTAAGCTGTTTGGTAATAATTTATCTAAAGTTATGTTATAATGTAGTTAACATTAGATATTAACTTAGGTAAAGTCCTGAGACTTTATGCAAGGTCAAACAGGTATCGAGATGAGTATCTCGATCATGGAGAAATGTTTGACCGTCTGTAGCATAAGTCTAAAAGGGTTCGTGGTCGTAGATGTTTCGAGAACACGGATATCGAAACATCGGATAGACCATTGTGTCTTAGTCTTCACCGTTTAGCGGTGGCGATGATCTTATGATCGCTTGACTTGGCGAAGTCGAAGACGAGACACAGGTGCTCATTAGAGAATGAGTTCACTGAACGATCCACAAGAGTTATCATATGGTTATATTGACCAATCTGTCAATGATAACTCTTAGTGATGATAGGCTAGTTGGTCTTTTGACTTGAGGTCATTTTGACGAACCTGTGCGTGAACGGTGCCACTTAGATCAAATGACCTAGCTTCGAGGCAAGACCTGTCAAAAGGTCTTTGATTGGGTGACACTTGAAGCGTATGAGGAGAGTAATCACCAAGAGAGGATTCGTCTCTCCCGGTCAATGGGAGTTAGTGTCGTAGGGTTAGTTCGGTCTTTAGTAAAAACTCTGGCCAGAGTATGTTGGAAGAAGTCCAACATTTTTGACTAAAAAATCGATAGAAACTAACAGGAGTCAAGTTATTGGGGTTGACAGTTTGACCGAACCCTAAACTTGATCTACACGACATAGTTAAGACGAAGAGACTATAGCTGCGGAATTCATCACGGAAACAGTCAGGGTGGTCCCGACAATACTCATGTCAATGAGTCAACCACATAATGATGATTCCTGAAGCAGGGACGGCAACCACTGCTCGTGGTCACTGCCGTATAGGGCTTCGAGCCCAACCTGTTGTAAGGGTCAGGCTGTAGGGTCTCACACAGAGTGTGACCTTCGTCTAGTAATAGGTAGAAATTAGTTAGGGAGAATAATTTGCATTTGATGCAAGGGATAAAATATTGCAAAAGATGTTTGCAATCATCTCCTGCATTCGGGATAAATGATCCTGAGTGCAAGTGGGAGATGTAGAGGAATATGCCCTCGGATCATTTGTATTTGATGCAAATGAAAATTTAAGCCTAGATAGTGACTAATTTGCCTATGATGCAAAAGAGATTAAATGTGTCTTAAATTGTTTAAGACTATATTTAATTAAATAAACACGTTGAAAAGGTTACCTAGATGATGGGATCGTCCCGCTCTAAACGCAGGTTCAAACCGCGTCAAAAACGGAGTCCAAATGCACAAGTTATAGCCAAAACAAGTCAGCCCAAACTGTTGGGCCGAAACTAGCGAAAATGGAGGCCCACCAAGCCCAAATTTTCTGGTTAGGGTTTTTGAAATCTGGGTTTTTCTTGACGGCTACGTTTCTAAGAGAAGCATGACTTTTGGCTAACTTTGGACAATTGTTTGAAGGGTCAAACGGACTCGGATTGACGAGCCGTTTTTTCCTACGCGTTCACCATTGCACCCTCTTTGATTTGGTAGGTTGTACCAACATTGAAGCTCAACGGTGAGGGAGTTAAAATTCGAGGAAGTTTGCCCTTTGTGAAAGGCAAACTAACTTGATTTAATTAATCCCAAATTAATAGTCCCACCTCGGTTGTGGAGAAAATGGGAGAGTCATCCGCCTCTATAAATAGAGGCCCTCCCCCTTCCTCATAACTCGTCCTAAGCTCTAGATCTGAGCGGCTCTCGTAAATGTTGGAGCACGCTCGGATCTAAGCTTAAATTAATATTTCTTCTATCTCCCTAATATTTCTGCCTTGCTCCTGAGGGCTCTAGCAAAGCCGCAAAGGAGTTCGGATTTAGATCCGAAATCTACGCGGAGGTTTCACTCGCGTGAAACTTTCTTCAGCGGTTGGTTGGCTCGGTGACACGGGATTGATCGCCTCGGGATGCAGAGCGGTTCGACGAGCGGTTCGGGGAGCGGTTCGAGGAGCAGCTCGGCGTGGGACGGGGAGCGGCTCGGAAGACGGTGCGGAACATCTCGCATGCTCCAGAGCTGAGATTCCGGGTATGTGTTTAATTAAGCATTAGTTTAATTTAATCGATGTAGGCTAGGTCCTTCTTGGGATGGTCAGACCCATCCCAAGTCGGCATAGATCTTGGATTAGGGTCTTGGACCTTAGGGTTAAATGTTAATTAGATTAACATGTTTATTTTTCCGCTGCTTTTCTGTCTATGTTCCGTCCGACTTAGGACGGGCACAGAGTTTTTGTGCCGTAAAGGTCCCAGAAAACCCTTCAGTGGTATCAGAGCTTGTTGATGCTTGAGTACGGGTTCTCGGGTTATGAGCTGACCCGATGTAATCGCTCTTACCGTACCAAGTCCTGATAAGATGGAGATCTTATGAAAGGTTGGGCGTTGTCGAGAGGCAAGCCGTAAAACAAGTTCTGAGGTATCTTATGACGGGTCTAGGGTGCCATAGATGATGGGCCTTAACAGCGTCGCAAAAGATATCAGAGTGATACCCCTTCAGACTCTAGCTAGATGTATTGCACTTGGACATCTTGTAGCACTTTCTCTTTTGAGATGATCTCCTCTTTGAATCCAAACTTTGACTAGTCAAACTTCTTTGTAGCCCTCCTTGTTGGATTCAAACTCTCTTTGATATGAACTCTAGCCAATTCCAATCTCAACTCCTAGTTAGAATCAAACTCCTAGCTAGATGCATGAAACTTTGGACATGCATTGCACTAGGACAATTCTTGATGAAATAGGACTCATTGGTTATCATGAAATTCAAATTTGAATGGCCAATCTCCTAATCTTCATGGTGCATTGAGGTTGGATAATACATGATTAATTTGAACCCTTTTATGCGCACATTATCTTCTCACAAATTGTCGTTTGCATCAATTATCTTCTCTACACATTATCTCTCTTCATTTGACTTTCTAGAAGATGTTGACCATTGTAAAATTACCAAATTGCATGTTCTCCTTCTACTTGATTTTTGGCCACGATTTTGAAGCTATAATTCATTGAGAATTTTAATGATGTGCTTTGGCCATAGATAATGATCTTTGGCATTTTTAGTGTAATTGAATGATGTAGAAATTACACAATTGCCCTTTAGTCAATATTACTTTGTTTCGATCTGAAAGTCACTAAATGAACACATAGTTGTTGGATCTGGATCGTAGCCTAGAGGGGGGTGAATAGGCTATTAAAAATATTCGTGCAACCCGACGAACAACCACACGCAGTTATAAGCACATGCAGAGTAAATAGAATGCAAACACAGAGTACGCACAGATATACCCTGGTTCGGTCGTCCCCACGACCTACTCCAGCCCCGAAAGCAACTACTAGATAGATATGTAATCAAGTACAGCTACAATGAGTCAAGATCCCAAATCTACTCTCACCTAGCTCATACGCACACCACGTGCTCTACACTCTCAATCTAGTCAGATGCTCTCCCTCAGTGACGACTCCCAAAGTCGTCAGGTCCCCAAAAAGTAACACAGAAGGTAAAATTTCCCCTACGAGGATCAAACACAACATCTACACAAAATAATAATAAATAGAGTTTAGGAATCTCAGTTTGTGTAGCGGTGTTGTCCTCGTCAATCAGCACGGGTCAGATCTCGTCTGACGTAGATGTAGATGTCTCCTCTCTCTTCGCAAATCAAGTTGCGACTAGATTCTCCAATTGAATAATGCTGCTCCCCCCATTTTTGCGCTGCTCTGTATAGGCGTGTAAATTAATGCGCCGCTCCTTCACAAATTTTCGGCTGCCTTCCTCAAAGAAACATGCGCACGGCTCTCATGTATTGCGGTTCAATCTCTCACGTAAATTTGTGCTCCTCTTTCAAAACTTGCGGCTTGATGTGCATGACCTGCAGACAAAAGGAGTTAGTTGTTTAATTTGATATAATAAAAAGAACCTTACCTTTAGTCCTTTCGGTCCACAACTTCAGCCTGGGCATTTATTTGATTGGGTCTACAAGAAAAATGTCGGCCTCCCTTGTACTCTTGCCCAACAAAAACGTAGCAAGCCTATGGCAGGTCCCTGGAGATGCCCAAGTGCATGCGTCAGAGAGCTTGGTCCCCTTTCTTTATGGATTTTGGCTGAGTACACCAAAGGGTGCGTGAGTTGCCCTTTTTAATTAATCCAAAGTTTCCAACTCATTTGTTTGTGTTTAGATTGTCAGGGCTTTCATTTGTACCACCTGCACAACACAAAAAACCAAAAGGAAATCAGCTAGTTAGTTAAATAATAGGAATTTAATTACCTTCTCTATGTTCTCTGTCTTCCACTTTGTTTCACATGCAATGGCAGTAACTTTAATTAAATAGCAATGAACGCATGACAAGCTTTTGCCATTTAGCCTTTCATTGCAGCCGAAAAAAAAGTCTTGGTGGCCAACGTGTACTTGCTTGACCTGCACAAAGAAAATAAAAAAAGCAACACAAAGACCAAGCTTTGATGAGAGGATGTGCGGCTGTGTATATTGGATGCGGCTCCAAAATTCGGCTCTGTGTATTTTTCTCAAACCCTAGACAATATATATATATAGCCGGCTCTTGGGGGTTTAAAAGGGTGCGGCACTCTCTTTTTTTAGGTTTTTGTTTTCAGAAGGAGAAGCAATTATAAAAGAATTAGAAGGCCTGGGCTTTTTCGGCCAACCCAAAAAAATGCATACACAAAAACTTTTTAGCCCCAAAAGAAATGTGCGGCACCTTAAGGATTGTTCTCAGATTTTTTTTTTCGACCTTCTCCTAGTGGTTTTGCTTTGGGATAATCAACAAAAAAAATTAAAGGCCATGATCTTGTTGGTTAAGAAAAAAGAGTACTACTCTCTCTCTTAAAAATTCTGTGAAAAGCACAACCCCCTTTGTTTCGGCACTTAGAGATTAAAGGAATGGCCTTTTTATTTTTGTGCGCCATTGGGTCAAATCCCCTTGAGCTTGGACCAAGTCTTTCCGTGAATTAATCGCACATTCGCTGTTCCTGAAACACTTAACACACACGTTAAAATGTTCACACACGTTTATTATCATCAAACACGAAGTTCATAGATCGTTGCTACCAACAATCTCCCCCTTTTGATGATAACAAACTAGGTATAAGATTTGCACAATAAAGTTCCAAATAGTGTGTGTTAAAGTGTGGCGATAGAGGGTGACATGCGATGATATGAAATGATGTGCGAACAATAATGTGTAAAGTTTAGCAATAAGCATGCTCCCCCTATTTTTGTGCTTCCCCAACATTGGTTAATACTTCCCCTTAATCAAACAATCATATTTTCACGTGCATTAATATCAAATCTTTCCCAAACAATTTTTCTCCCCCTTTGTTATCATCAAAAGTCATACCACGAAGTCAAAATCATATATCAAGCAAAAAGAGTATTATTAGCCATTACCAACAATTGCATGCATACACTCATAGAATAATCAAGTCAAAACCCAATGAAATTAAACAAAGACTTCAACACCAACGTGTAAAGTGTGAAGGTTAAAATTGAAGCACATGAGGGAGAATCATTTAAGAGAGTCAACCAAAACCAATCCACATTTTCCAAATAACATTCTATCACCTAGGATTGATTTTTCCCACCTCATTAAAAATGAGTTCAATGTACCACACCCCAAAACATAGCCTATAAGGACTCTTAGATGTGTGGGTGGCATTACTTGACGAGTAAATACACCAACGCTAAAGTTTACCCATAAAGCTTATGTTGGATACTCGTGGGTAATACCGTTGCCACGGATTGTATCCATTTTTCATACAGAGCAATTATCTTTTGTTTTCACAATTTTTTTTATACAAATACTTATAACAACAATTTCTTTTGCTCAATTTTTATCCATGGCAAGGTATATCATATCCCTTAGATATTCAGTTAAGTTTTCCTCCTACATTCACTTTCCATACTTCATAAACGATGTCTCCAAATGTGCAACAATAGTAATACATGTGGAAGTGAAATAGGCGGTGTAGAAATCAAGTTATTTTCATTCATTGAATATGCCATGAATATTTAGAAAGATGAACATGCGCATGTGGCAAAAGAAATAATACACCAATTTCTACATAGACATGAAAATTTTTCATGAATACTTCTTTTAATGAATCAAAGAGAAAGATACACATTTAAGCACCAATTTTTTTTATTTTCAGTTTTTCAGTTTTTTAAGTATGCATGAAGTACTAGAGCAAACATGAGATGCAATCACACATACAAAAAGAATCATGCGCACATAGCAATGCAATTACTAACACACAAATAAAGAAAAGTCACGCACACACAAAAAACTATGAGGGTATGCATTAAGTTCAAAGAGAAAGATATACCTTCGCGTTGTCGTTTGACTAAGGAGCTAAAAAATAATGAGACATTCAATTTATCGCTCCTCGTCAAATTTCCATCCACCTACAAAAGAGGTGTCGTGTGTGACCTTGGAATCCAACAAGGTCCACTCACGTTAGTCATCAAAGATTTAGGAACTCATATTTGTTTGAACTTAATGTTTTTGTTCCTATATTTGCAATGATATGAAGTATGACCAACGCATCCACATGTAAAGCACTTAGCATGAAAATTTCCAACCTTTGTTGATTCAATGTGAACTTTTCTATATTTTGATTTTTCAACATTTTAAAGACCATATCCTAGTCCTCGCCTATTATTGCCATAAATTTGATTTCCAAGAATAGTGTCCAAATTTTGTTTTCCAATGGAAAATCTCTTTATTGACAATTCTAGGGTGGTGACTTTGGATTTCAAGATATCGTTTTCATTCACAAGCAAAGTGCATTTACTAATGAAAGCTTGCTTGTTTTCCTCTTCTTTCTTTTCAAAATCCCTCATTTTTTCTTTCAGTTCAAGATTTAGCATGTTAATCTTTTCAGAAAGCAATTCATTTTCAACTTCAAGCTTTGTCTTATCTAGTTTATACATGCTAATATCCTTTAATAAAGAGGGACATGAAAGACAATCAGTTTTTTCAGACAAGCTAGCTTTCTCTTTTTCTAACATAGTAATGGTAGATTTGCATGCAACAAGCTCTTGTTTAATATTTTTCATTTCTATAGACATGTCATACTCAGTTTGTTGCATATCAAAATTATCATTCCTATAACATTCCACATCAGCTTCTAGCTCATCAATTCTATGTTGCATTCCTTTACAGATTTCTAAGAATTCAGCTTTAGTGGGAGATTCTATCTCATTGTGTTTGGCCATTAATGCCATGCATGAGTGGGCTTCATGTTCCTCATCCTCCTCAGCTTCGCTATCCATGTCCCACGTCAGCACTTTCGTTTTTTCCTTTTGCAACTTGAGCTGTGTGTTGTTGTGGGCAATCTTTTATGTGGTGCCTTTTCTTCCTGCATTTAAAACATTCACTTCTATTAATAGCTTTCTGATCATAGGAATTTCTACCAAACTTAGAATTATTAGAACGAATGAACCTTTTTCCCATCTCAGCTCTTCCTTGATCAGTCTGAATATATCTTCTGAAGTTTCTGACCATTAGAGCTTTCTCCTCATCAAGATCGTCGTCGTTAGCTTGAAGAGCTAATGGTGTGGAAGCTTTGGTCTTCTCTTCAGGTTTCTCTCTGGCTTCTATACTCTGCAACTCAAGCTCGTGTGACATTAGGTTGCCTATCAAGTCCTCCACTTTCATAATTGATACGTCCTTAGCTTCTTGAATAGCGGTGACTTTAGGCATGAACGAGCTTGGTAGCGCCCTTAAGATCTTTCGTACATGTTCATGGCTAGAGTATGGCTTACCGAGGGAACTGGATTTGTAGACGATGTCCGTGAACCTCGCAAACATCTCTTTCACATATTCTGTTGGTAGCATGCGGAAGCTCTCGTATTCTGTGCTCAGCAACGCAAGTCTGGATTCCTTCACTTGCGATGTTCCCTCGTGTGTCACCTCCAGAGTATGCCAGATAACCTGCGCAGTTAGACAATGTGAGATACGATTAAACTAAGATTTATCAAGAGAGCATATAAGCGCATTCATAGCTTTACCATTAAGAGTATAAAGTTTTTTATCAGCTAGATCCCACTTGTCTTTAGGCTTAATCATAACAGTGTCTTCAATTTTAATAGTGGGTAGACTATAACCATTTTCAAAAATATCCCACACATCATAATCAACAGACACTAAATAAATTTTCATCCTAGCCTTCCAATATGCAAAGTCTACACCGTTAAACTTAGGGGGACGGGCTATAGACTGACCTTCAGCAAAAGCACAATCAGATATATTCATGGTCATCTAAAAATCTAGACTAGATCCTCTAAACTGGCTTTGATACCACTTGTTGGATCTGGATCGTAGCCTAGAGGGGGGGTGAATAGGCTATTAAAAATATTCGTACAACCCACGAACAACCACACGCAGTTATAAGCACAGGCAGAGTAAAAGAATGCAAACACAGAGTACGCACAGATATACCCTGGTTCGGTCGTCCCCACGACCTACTCCAGCCCCAAAAGCAACTACTAGATAGATATGTAATCAAGTACAGCTACAATGAGTTAAGATCCCAAATCTACTCTCACCTAGCTTGTACGCACACCACTTGCTCTACACTCTCAATCTAGTCAGATGCTCTCCCTCAGTGACGACTCCCAAAGTCGTCAGGTCCCCAAAAAGTAACACAGAAGGTAAAATTTCCCCTACGAGGATCTAACACAACAGCTACACAAAATAACAATAAATAGAGTTTAGGAATCTCAGTTTGTGTAGCGGCGTTGTCCTCGTCAATCAGCACGGGTCAGATCTCGTCTGACGTAGATGTAGATGTCTCCTCTCTCTTCGCAAATCAAGTTGCGACTAGATTCTCCAATTGAATAATGCTGCTCCCCCAGTTTTTGCGCTGCTCTGTATAGGCGTGTAAATTAATGCGCCGCTCCTTCACAAATTTTCGGCTGACTTCCTCAAAGAAACATGCGCACGGCTCTCATGTATTGCGGTTCAATCTCTCACGTAAATTTGTGCTCCTCTTTCAAAACTTGCGGCTTGATGTGCATGACCTGCAGACAAAAGGAGTTAGTTGTTTAATTTGATATAATAAAAAGAACCTTACCTTTAGTCCTTTAGGTCCACAACTTCAGCCCGGGCATTTATTTGATTGGGTCTACAAGAAAAATGTCGGCCTCCCTTGTACTCTTGCCCAACAAAAACATAGCAAGCCTATGGCAGGTCCCTGGAGATGCCCAAGTGCATGCGTCAGAGAGCTTGGTCCCCTTTCTTTATGGATTTTGGCTGGGTACACCAAAGGGTGCGTGAGTTGCCCTTTTTAATTAATCCAAAGTTTCCAACTCATTTGTTTGTGTTTAGATTGTCATGGCTTTCATTTGTACCACCTGCACAACACAAAAAACCAAAAGGAAATCAGCTAGTTAGTTAAATAATAGGAATTTAATTACCTTCTCTATGTTCTCTGTCTTCCACTTTGTTTCACATGCAATGGCAGTAACTTTAATTAAATAGCAATGAACGCATGACAAGCTTCTGCCATTTAGCCTTTCATTGCAGCCGAAAAAAAAGTCTTGGTGGCCAACGTGTACTTGCTTGACCTGCACAAAGAAAATAAAAAAAGCAACACAAAGACCAAGCTTTGATGAGAGGATGTGCGGCTGTGTATATTGGATGCGGCTCCAAAATTCGGCTCTGTGTATTTTTCTCAAACCCTAGACAATATATATATAGCCGGCTCTTGGGGGTTTAAAAGGGTGCGGCACACTCTTTTTTTAGGTTTTTGTTTTCAGAAGGAGAAGCAATTATAAAAGAATTAGAAGACCTGGGCTTTTTCGGCCAACCCAAAAAAAATGCATACACAAACTTTTTAGCCCCAAAAGAAATGTGCGGCACCTTAAGGATTGTTCTCAGATTTTTTTTCGGCCTTCTCCTAGTGGTTTTGCTTTGGGATAATCAACAAAAAAAATTAAAGGACATGATCTTTTTGGTTAAGAAAAAAGAGTACTACTCTCTCTCTTAAAAATTCTGTGAAAAGCCCAACCCCCTTTGTTTCGGCACTTGGAGATTAAAGGAATGGCCTTTTTATTTTTGTGCGCCATTGGGTCAAATCCCCTTGAGCTTGGACCAAGTCTTTCCGTGAATTAATCGCACGTTCGCTGTTCCTGAAACACTTAACACACACGTTAAAACGTTCACACACGTTTGTTATCATCAAACACGAAGTTCATAGATCGTTGCTACCAACAATAGTAGCATGTGACTTGTTTGTCATCATCAAAATTAAATATGGCCTAGTTAGTGGGCTAACTAGGTCAATAAGGACATTATCTCAGACCAAGGTGCAACTCTGTACGCCCCTTCTTCTACTCTCCCCATGATGTCATTAGGACCAATGTAACGGGAACTGAGCTTCCCCCTCCATCCAAATCGAATTAGGCCTCTATTAGGGGGGGAAATCTTCAGGAAAACATGACCACTAGACTGGAGCTCCAAGTGTTTGCGCTACGCATCTGCCTAGTGCTTGTACTGGTCATGTGTTATCTCAAGTTTCTCCCTGACAGTGCGTACAACTTCTGTTGATTTTTGAGACATCGATTCGGCCATCTTACCCCAGCAATAAAATGAGCAGCTAGGATATCTATGTTTCTGCTCTTAAATATTTCTTTTAGATAGGGATTGAATTTGACATAGACTAAGTCTTTCAATTTATTGGTATTTAGTTTATTCAGTCTCTTCGTGTGAATCTGTTAATGAAAATACAATAACCAATTAGTCACCAGGAGAAATATGTATATGATTATCAATTGATGATATAAATTTTTTTTTGAAGTTTTACCATTTCAAAACCACTCCAATTTCTTTCACATCTACTTGATCTAATGGTCAATCCCAAAATTCTCATGCCACCTTCTTCAACTCAGGTACCTAGCCACCATGCAAATACCATCAATTAGCTAAAAAAATTTAAAAACAAATTTAAATTCCTTATAGTTTAAACTTTAAAATATTTAAAACTGCTATAATAGAAATATGAAATTGATCAAGTCAGGATTTTTTGTTTCCATTTGTGCTACCGCCCTACCAAAAGATCTGCTTGCATTTCATATATGGATAGTTGGGAGCTAATGTTGTCTTGCATGTCTGTATCATGGGCTACATCCTGAACATGCACTTAGTGAATCCATCAGCAAAGGTGTCATCTCCATCAATAGCATTACGTGACCCATCAAGTGCAATTGACTCTTCAGCTTGATGTTCCATCCCTTATTAAGAAGAATGGAGATAACCTGACTTTTTTCTCATTATTATTTAAATTAATTTTGGTCTCCTTGCAAATGTCCATATGTTCATACAACCCACCCAATTGATGGAGTGTTACCATCTGTACTTCGAAGAACATTGACGACAAGATCAAAAAATTTCAATACAAGTGTCATGTTCTACCAAAATGAACAGATATTGATGATTGTGTATACTTACAGATGACAAATTTAATCAAAAACATCAATTAAATAATACTCTTGAATATGTGAACCAAATAACAAAATGAAATTAAATATATGATATTAGATTTATATCTGTTACGACCTAAAGATCGTGGGAGCCCTGCTCCCGCCCGGATCCGCTAACAAATCCCACTAACTCGCCCTGTCACAAAGGGGCCGCCGCCCCGAAAATCCAGGGCATCATGGAGACAGGCGCGCCTGGCAGCGTTCCCCGAACCGGTCGAGGCGAACAGCCGCAGCCGGCCAAGGCGAACAACCGCAGTCGGCCGGGGCGAACGACCGCAGCCGCCCGACCCGCCGAGGTAACGCGCTTGGTGACGCTGGGGCAGCTAGGCCAGGCCTGCTGACCGGCGTGGACGTATCCCTCCGCACCAGCGGGCCGTGCCCCAAGGCCAATCGGGACGGCCCGCCCGACTCCCGCGAACCACGACGCCTAGGGTAACACCGCCCGGCCTTTAGCTCGTCGCTAACGACAAACGGCCAAGGATAAAGACACGACCGACACATACGTCACCCGACCGTCTGACAAAGCACCCCCTGGCGGCTGAACCGCCTGACAGCTGATGCTTTCGGCCCTGACACCCCGACAAAAGTGCCCTTTGGCCGTTGCGCCGCTTGACAAAAGCGGATCAGGACCTCTAGTCCCCGAGGCCCCTATCCAAAGTTTCCGCCGTCACACGCGCCATCTCAACACGCCTAGTCATCACCCGTCAGGTATAAATACCCCCATTCCTCTTACGGAAAAGGGGTTGAAAAATTCCCCCATTATTCTGTTATACACACACGAGAGCTAAGGTCTTCCATATCTTTGCTCTCCCACCTAAAGCTCGTCACGGGCGGCGGACACACAGAGAGTCCGACCGGCGTGTCTAGCCCCCCCTTTTAAGCCCTATCACTGACTTAGGCATCGGAGGGGCTAAGGGTTGAACCCCAACCCAGCCCTTCTGACGAGTTGCTCGTGCTGCAGGAGAGCTCGCCCCTGGACCGGAGTCAGCTTCAGCCCCCCTGCCGTCCAACCTTCCCTAGCTACTTCCGGCGAGATTCGACCCCGTGGGCATCACCGGCGACGGACCCGACTTCTTCACCTCACTAATCACTTGTAAAACAGCCTACCTAACCCCTCATTTCCATATAACCACCGTGCCCTTGGTTCCCCATAATACAAATTCATTGTACGCGAGTTCCACCTCGTAACAATTGGCGCCGTCTGTGGGAACGAAGGGTCACACCCATGTTAGACTCCATGCCAATTTCGCGGAACCCTGAACACGGCAAGGATCCCGTGGATCAGGAGCCGCTCTCTCTACAGATCACCCCGGCGTCCGACGCCCTTCCGGGCGTGCGCACCGGAACTGAACCTACTTCATCCCGCGTTGTCGTGAAAAGCTTCGAGGCCGTTACTCCGGCCGGGGGAGGCTAGCAGACAACCGGAACGGGGCCCCTGCCCGGCCCCTTGGAGCCCCAGAACGTGAGGCGGAACCTCCGCCTTCAGTTCGAGGAGGAGGGAGTTCGAGGAGGAGGGAGAAAACGGGGGGCTCTCTGAGGAGATTGCGGCCCAGCAAAGGCTCCTGGAAGAGGAGATGGAAGTTGCGCAGCGGTGGAAGCGCCTGGGGGAGGCGGCCGCGGCGCAAAGGCGTGTGGACGGGGCGGCCGAGGCCGCCCGGAGGTCCTACCAGGAAGAGGAGGCCGCCCGCCGCCAACTCCGCTTCATTGTCGCGGAACGCGAGAGGCTGAGGAGAGAAAACAGGAGTAACCAAGAGGTCTTTGAAGAGACGGCGACGGGACGGCGGCCCGGGGGCGGGCGGGACCCGTTGCTGAACAGGTCTCCCCCTGGAGGAAGTGGCCCGCATCACCAGCACCGTCCCTCCGATACCCTGCACGAGGAAGCCGTTTGTCGACAGCTACGCTTCCTCACCGCCGAGCGCGAAAGGCTCCTCCGCGAGAATCAGGAACGAATGGAGGCCCGAGGAGAGTTGGCCGGGAGGCGCTGGCGCTGGGAGAGCCGTAGCCCACAACCCGTCGAGTCCTCGGCCCAGGAAAGGAGCTCCGCCAGGCGACCGTTGGGCTACTCCCCGGGGGCGGAGGACCGTCATCGGCTGTGGCGCGATCGAAGCCGGACCCCCGAACGGCGGAGAGGGGAGGCCCCGGATCGCCCCACCTATCCGGAGGAGGCCACGCCGCTCGCACGGTGGATCACGGCCGCCCCAAGGCCCATAAGGTTCAAACCGCCTCACTTGGCCACATACAACGGGAGAGGCGACCCCCTCACACACGTGCAACAATACCGGGGGGCGATGGAAGCCCAGGACGTGGATGAGGCGTTCCTATGCCGACATTTCTCCCAAAGCCTGAGGGACACCGCGTTGGACTGGTACTTTGGTTTGCCCGCAAGGTCCGTGGGGAGCTTTGGCGAACTGTCCCATAAGTTCTGCCAAGAGTTCCGGGCCGGGCGGACGAAAAAGAAGCCCTTAGACTATCTCAGCACGATAGTCCAAGGGGAGGGAGAGACAACGGGCAGGTACCTCCGCCGCTTTCAGGAGGAGAGACGGGCGGTGGTGAGGTGTGGCGATGAGGTGCTTATGCTGGCCTTCAAGTCGGGGTTGCGGACTCGGAGCCTCCACAAATCCCTGCTCCGGGATCCGCCCACCGACTATGAGGCATTAGTTGCTATGGCGGAGAGACACGCGTTGGCCGAGGAGACTCGGCGCCAAGGCCTTATTCCCCCCGGCGAAACCCCCCCAAGGCGAACCCCGGTCACACCCACGGCCGAGGCATGAAGAGGGACACCGTGGTCGCGACCACCTGGCCCGACCAAGGAGGGAACCGCTAGGGCCTCGCCCGTAAGATCGACCTGGCCCGGCGCGCGATTTCGCTCCGGCCCAAGGGCTCCCTCGGGTCGTCCCGAGACAAGAAGGCCCCCTACGGGCACATTACACGCAACTCAATGCCTCCTTGATTGAGGTGATGGCCGCGGCTACACGGGCCGGACTGCTGCCGGAGCCGCCCCGGGAAATGAAGTCGGACCCCGCCCGGAGAGATTTTAAGAAGTACTGCCGATACCACCGGGACCACGGCCACGACACCGACAACTGCTTCACCCTCAAAAGGGAAATCGAGCGGCTGATCCAGGCGGGCCACCTGGGGGACTTTGTCGTAGGCCGGAGACCGGACCGGGAAGACGGGAACCACCGAAGGGCCCGGAGGGCGGACCCTCCGGCAAACGACGAGCGGGAAGAGCTTCACCCCCCGAAACCCGTCATGCGCATAAACACGATATGCGGCGGGCCATCTTCAGGAGGGGCATCATCGTCAAGCAAAAAGGCGTATGCGAGACAAGTAATGACGGCGGGTCTTGGAGGGGACCAGAGAGGGAGAAGGATGGCCTACCCTCCCATTACTTTCAGCGACGAGGATCTAGAGGGGATCGAGCAGCCCCACGACGACGCCATCGTCATTGAGGCACAGATTGGGACGGCCATCGTCAGCCGCCTCCTAATCGACACCGGGAGCTCTTGCGACATCCTGTTCATGTCCACAATCGAGAAGATGGGGTTAAGGCCGACGGACCTGAGACCCTGCACTGGACCCCTCGTCGGTTTCACCGGTCACTCGACCCCCATCATGGGAGTGATCACCCTGCCGATAACCCTAGGAGAAGAGCCACAGGTCGTCACTCGAATGACGCTGTTCGTCGTGGTCGACATTATGTCGGCGTACAATGGGATCATAGGACGACCTTACATGTCGGCCATTGGAGCGCTCCTCAGCCTCCTCCATCAGATGGTCAAGTTCCAGACCCCCCGAGGGGTGGGGATCGTACTGGGAAGCCAGAAGCTGTCTAGGAGCTGCTACGTAGGGTCGACCAAGCACAAAGGACCAGAGGTGAACCTGAAGATCGACTCCCCGAGGCGGAGTTATGACCCCCACCGGCCTGAGTTAGCTCCAGCCGATGCCACTGCCGAGGGAAACAGGGTCGACCACGCGTCCAACACCGCCACAGCCCCCCCTGAGAAGGACGGGCTAATCACTCCAAGGGGCGCGGTGCGCCGGTCGTGGCATAGCCGGGAACTGTAAGTCCTGAACGAAGTACCTTGTTCCTTTCTTTTTTTGAATTTCGCCTTTTCTGCATGACAATTTCAGTTCAACCCTCAAAGACTCCGGGGCAGGACCAGTCCTCGCCACCCAAACCGGAGAGGGGCACGGGCCGAGCTGCGTACTCGCTCCCCCCCAGGAAGACCTCCGGGGCAAGTTCCCTGAGCTTGGCCACCCAAACCGGAGCGCCATATGCGGGGTAGGCGACGGCCCAATACCCGTCCGACTATAGAGGCTGCGGGGAGGCGACGGCTCCATACCCCCCCTCTCAAAGACTCCGGGGCAGGACCAGTCCTCGCCACCCAAACCGGAGAGGGGCACGGGCTGAGCTGCGTACTCGCTCCCCCCAAGAAGACCTCCGGGGCAAGTTCCCTGAGCTTGGCCACCCAAACCGGAGCGCCATATGCGGGGTAGGCGACGGCCCAATACCCGTCCGACTATAGAGGCTGCGGGGAGGCGACGGCCCAATACCCCCCCTCTCAAAGACTCCGGGGCAGGACCAGTCCTCGCCACCCAAACCGGAGAGGGGCACGGGCCGAGCTGCGTACTCGCTCCCCCCAGGAAGACCTCCGGGGCAAGTTCCCTGAGCTTGGCCACCCAAACCGGAGCGCCATATGCGGGGTAGGCGACGACCCCATACCCCCCCTCTCAAAGACTCCGGGGCAGGACCAGTCCTCGCCACCCAAACCGGAGAGGGGCACGGGCCGAGCTGCGTACTCGCTCCCCCCCAGGAAGACCTCCGGGACAAGTTCCCTGAGCTTGGCCACCCAAACCGGAGCGCCATATGCGGGGTAGGCGACGGCCCAATACCCGTCCGACTATAGAGGCTGCGGGGAGGCGACGGCCATATACCCCCCCTCTCAAAGACTCCGGGGCAGGACCGGTCCTCGCCACCCAAACCGGAGAGGGGCACGGGCCGAGCTGCGTACTCGCTCCCCCCCAAGAAGACCTCCGGGGCAAGTTCACTGAGCTTGGCCACCCAAACCGGAGCGCCATATGCGGGGTAGGCGACGGCCCAATACCCGTCCGACTATAGAGGCTGCGGGGAGACGACGGCCCCATACCCCCCTCTCAAAGACTCCGGGGCAGGACCAGTCCTCGCCACCCAAACCGGAGAGGGGCACGGGCCGAGCTGCGTACTCGCTCCCCCCAGGAAGACCTCCGGGGCAAGTTCAATGAGCTTGGCCACCCAAACCGGAGCGCCATATGCGGGGTAGGCGACGGCCCAATACCCGTCCGACTATAGAGGCTGCGGGGAGGCGACGGCCCCATACCCCCCTCTCAAAGACTCCGGGGCAGGACCAGTCCTCGCCACCCAAACCGGAGAGGGGCACGGGCCGAGCTGCGTACTCGCTCCCCCCAGGAAGACCTCCGGGGCAAGTTCACTGAGCTTGGCCACCCAAACCGGAGCGCCTTAGGCAGGGTACCCGACGGACCGACACCCTCCCCCCTCGAAAGGGCCTATCACCCTTCTCCTCAAACCTCGGGAAGCTACTCATGGACCGCGAATCAAGGCAACTCCAACGCAGAGCCATCCCTGAGGAGTAACGCCTGACCCCCATAAAGCCGACACCCGAATTGACCTGTCCACCCAAAAAGGACACTCGGGACCAACACCACTGACAAGTGTCATGCATGCCTGAGGGGTCGCATCACCCGTCACCCTTCGGGAACGCCCCCCCTAAGAACGAAATTCCCAGACGGCCCCGACTCTCAGTAAAGAGTGAATAAGGGCAGAAATTCACCATTATAAATCCCCCCTTACTTCCTTGAGGAGGGGAAGAAAGGCGAGGGGAAGGATGTGCAGAAAGACTAGTCGTTTTGACACCTTCTCTCCCTCAAAATACGCGGAAAAGGCGAGCTTCGCCGACCTCCAAAATAAACGATCCCCCAACAGGATATTCCCCTTACACGACGGTTGCTCAGCCTGCTGCTCCCCTCCTTCCGTTAGACAACTTACGGCAGGGGAACTGGGGCTCCACTGACATACCAGGCCTCTCCACGGATGCCCTTCATACGCAGGCGCGGCTGGCAGACAACCCGATGGAGGGGACAGACCTGCCAAATCACCTCGCCGGGCACCCCGGCAGCCGCCCGCGTCGCCCCAACCGAGGGGAACGTGTCCCCGAGCGCCGGCCCGACCCAACTGGCTATTCCACTTACACATGCAGTACCCCCCTTCCACTCATCGGCCTTCCCCGGGCCGCTTAGGCCAGGAGGCCGCACAGGGGGGCAGCGGCCCACGTCCCTTCGCGCCTACCACGCAGAGACTCCAGACGGGGCGATCAACGGGGCCCCTTGGGATATAACAACCACCAAGGACTCCCTCTCCCCCCAATTCTTGGATCGAAGGCCAAAGCCACTGCCTGGCTCCGACGCGACCACCCACCCCTCCGCCGAGGAGGAACCCGCTAAATCCACTCCACGCCCCATATCAGGGGCACAACACCAGAGAAAGGCGGGTCAGCTGCGATGGGAACCTCAACCTACCTAGAGCGACACTCGGTAACGCCTACGGGCCAATACAATGTTACGCCCACGGGCCGATTCAATACTACGCCTACGTGGCGACCCTGTTTAATTAAACTATCAATAATAGGCGAGGGAAAGACCGAAGACTAATCCTGTATACCCACTAGTTATAGCTCGGTTACACCGGGACCCGACCAACCCTCGAAAAGGGGGGGAGCCCGGCCGTAAAATCTATCGAACGCGCTACGAATAACAAAAGGAGCTACCACGGTTCCCCCCCCCCGCCAGGATCTAAATAGCCGCACCAAGGCGTAACTCTAAAAAGAGAATTCATGCACACACAGGCAGGAAATCGCAGAAAAATGCAGGTACCGACCCCACGAATCGTCACTTTCTTTCGTTTTTTATAAAACAGAGAGGGGGAAAGGGGGGTGGGGGAGCCTACACAAAACTACTTGGCGCTCTCGCCAGTCACGACGCCCTCTCCCTCAAGGGAATCTCCAACTGCCCCGCCGGCCTCCGGCTCGTCACCCTCCCCTCCGTCTCCATCCTCCTCCTCCTCACTGCATGCGGCGAGCCCGTCGAGGTCGATCTCTACCGGCGGGACCAGGCCCGCCAGCTTCTCCTTCACCCGCGCCAAGCAGGCTTCCCATCCCTCCTCCTGGCCCTTCTCCAGGCCCTCGGACATCGACTTTGCGAGGGCGGGGACGACGGTACTCTCCTGGTACGCCCGAAATTCCTCGACCCTACGGGCCAACTCCTCCTCGGTGGCCTTGGCACGCCCCGCCAGATCCTCCGCCCGAGCCTCCTCCCTCCGAAGGGCCTCCTCCAGCATCTTCACTCTCTCTCCGGCCTCGGCCGCCCTCTGCTCCTGGTCGGACACGACCTTCGTGAGGCGCTCTACCTCCGCCACGCCGCGGTCGCCCCTCTCCCTCTCCTTGGCGAGGTCCTCGCCAGCCCTCTTGCGGAAAGCAGCGAGCTCGGCGACCGCCTTAGCCACGTCGCCCTCTGCCTTGTGGATAACGGGCACGTGCCTCATCATCCCAAGCATCAGGTTGATAATCTGAATAAAGACAGAAAGCAAAGCGAACCCATTTAGGATGCTCCATAAAACCGATTAAAAAACGTCGCCCGCCTTACAGAACATACCTGGACGCCGTGCATCACCGCGGTGCCGCACAGCCCCTCCGGCCCCACCGCTTCCAGCGCCACCTTATCGCGTGGCAGGAAAATGTTCTCCGCCAGCCTCGCCGCCACACCTCCATCCTCAAACACAGATTCATCGCTCGCAACTTTGTACGGAGCCCGATGAAGCGCCAGGTCGGGGTAGCCCTCGATATCGCTCCTCCTGGCCTTAAACTTCACCAAGGCGGCCTCACAGCGGGGGTCGGCGGCCCTTTCGAGACCGAACGGGGGACAACCGTAAGGCCAAGGGTCCCATCCTCCGGACCCGGTCGGGCCGCTCGACCCTTCGGCCCTCACCGGTTCACCGCTAGCCGTCACCCCCCTCCCCCCCTGCAGGTGCCTGGGGGCTGGACGGCACCGTTCGGGGCATTTCCCCCCGTCCCCTATCGACCCTTCGTCCCCGCCCTCCAAGTCGATGACAGGGTCCGACATCCCCTCCCCGGCTCCGCCGCCCGCCGCTCCGGTCCCCCTCGGCACCTCAGACTCAGATGCCGTCGCCGGCCCCTTCCTCTTCTTCGCTGACATTGGCACCCCAGTCGAGCTCCCTGCCCCTCCTTCCGCTCGTGACCTCTTGGGGCCCACTCTCGACGATGATCGCCTCGCCTGCTCCGAAGCCCGCCGCATCATTTCCTCGAGGGACAGACGCATTGTGCCACCTGCCACAGAGAGAAATTTCAGCGTAAGCATATCAGGCGCATGAACACCCAAATCTTTTGTACCTTCAGGCCATGTATACGCCGTTATCATCTCCGCCCGAGAGAGCGTCCGATAATCTCGGCCCTCTGCTGGTATGGCCATTAAAATTTGGGCCACCTCCTTCTCCTCGTCCCCCAATTTCACCGCCTCTCTCGCCTCGGGATTCAGCTCCGCCCAGTCAGACCTTATCAACACCTCCTCCGGCACCTCCACAAACACATACTGCTGGCGCCAAAACTTAATTTTGCTAGGTAACCCCCTGATGAGCGGATGAGTCCTCTTCGCGGACAGATAGTAGCCCGACCCCAACCTCTTGACCGAGAAGAAGTGCCGAAATAAGGACAGAGATGGGCGAACCTGGTTGCTCAAGCACAGCACCAAGAACCCCACTATGGCACTGATGGCATTGGGCATCAGGCGATAGAGGGGCAGCTCCAGGAAGTTCAACACTTCCAGCAAGAACGGATGGGGGGGAAGCGCAAACCTTGCTCAAACGAAGATACGTACACTCCCACCTCCCGGTCTCCCGCAAAACACACCCTTTCTTGCGGCTCAGGTTCACGTACCGAATACGGCGGCCGGACGTACATCGTGAAGATCTCCGCAACGGATTTCTTCAGCTCCGACTTCACGCCCGCAATCTCGAGGGGCACCCTTCCTGTCTCCGCGGCGGAGCTTCCTTCGCCAACCCCCCCCCGATCCCTGACCCCAAGACGGAGACATCGAGGAAGACATTTCTAAAAAGGGTGTCTTACCTAACGGTTGCCGACGACTTGGCCGCTTGCGCTACTCCGCTGACCGCCCCCACGAGGTCGACTCTGGCAAGATCACTGAAACCTCCTACGAGCCCTACCTGCTTGTCGAAAAATTTTATCGCCAAACAATCAGCTTAATTTGCTCACCCCCCCCATTACGATTCCTTTAAAGCGTCTGCGCCAAGCATCGCGCCCGTCGAGCCCAAGACACGCGTCACCAATCCGTGCCCTCTCCACCACCCACGTGCTCTGACGCTTCGCGTACTGTCAACAAACCGTCATTTCCGCCACGCGTCAGCACTTCAGTGGTTGGCCCGCTTCGATTCCCGCCCGCCGTCGAATCGCCAGGCTTACGTGATAAGTTATGCGACCGCCTAAAATTCCCGCCCAAATCCCGGTGAAATGATTACCCCTATTTGAAAATCACTCCACGCGCCGCCCCATACACGGTTGAATCCGGCCCCCGTCAGGGCGGCCAACGCATGGAGGCGGCTCTCGATCCATGATTAAGTCCGGTCACAACACGGAGGCGAGGCTCGATCCCAGGTTAAGTCCCCCCCCCAGGGCGGCCATACAAGACGGCGGAACGCGGCCCATGACTGATTCCGAGCTCCGGCAGTACGGCCAAAACACGAACGCCTCCCTCGCACCAATAAGGGTCCGATCTCCGTCGGTTCGGCCTGATCAAGCACCCGCCCCACACCCTGTCGGATTCGCGGTCCCAACCCTTGGCATACTTCTGTATGAACCAAACCAGTCCGACCCGCCACGGCACCTCCGGGCACCGTACTGGGCATCGGAGCATCACGACCACCACAAAACACGACCCCTCTCAACTCCCCTCTCCCGAAGATTTCGGCAGAGCGCAGTTGGGGGCATTCACGTCCCTCACAGAGCAGACATTCTACGAGCAAACCAAGTAGGAATACAGTTCGACACAAGACCATAACAATGTATTTACCCAGAAATCACGCCATACACTGTTCTTTCCACACATTACAACAGCACATTGTTCATAACCCTCTTACAAGACGATACCGTCCTCCACATACCCACGATTCTAGCGGCGCCGCCTTTCATCCGACCGATCTCGCATATCCTTAACCACTTGCCGAACCGCCGCCTCCTTAGCCTCTTCCAGCATCGGCACAACATGCTCATCATGATAACGGCGGATAGCGGCTTCGATCACTTTGCTCTCATCGTCTCGCTTGTCCTCCAGTCGCCGCACCGCTAGACCCCTCTCCCTCTTCTCGGCCTCCAGAGCGACCTTTAGGTCCTCAATTCGCCGCCTCTGCAACCCGATCACCGACTCATTGCTAACAATTTCCGAGGTATGCTTCGCCCGGATATCATCCCTCTCTCGCGTTACTTCTTGGAGCTGCTTCTCGACCTCCGCTTTGGACGAATCGAAATACGCAGCCCGCCCCTTCTCCACTCCGTAGGCCGCCCTAACCCTCTCCAGCTCCGCCTCCGTGTCCCTCAGCTTCGCCTTGACCTCGCCCAGGTTCGCCTTCGCTGCGTCCAGAGACGCCTTGGTGGCGACTGCGGAGGTACGGCCCCGCAGGGCTAACACGTTCGCGATCATCTACATAACTCTCGAATCAGCGAAACACGAATAAGGATAGCCTATGGGCGAAGAGAGAAAGCCAGCTTACCCGCACGACGTGCCATATAGCCGAGCCACCCAACCGTTCCGCTCCCACACGAGTCAAAAACTCCCGATCGCGCGGTAACACGCAATACTCCGCGAGACGCGCCGCCACTCCCGCGTCCTCGAACACCGACTCGCTGCCGCCGACTCGGAAAGGAAACTTGTGAAGACGATCCGCTGGGTACGCCTCGACCTCTTCTCGGGTCCTCTTAAAACGAATAAGGGCGCCCTCGCAAGCGGGACTCGACGACGCCCCCATCTCCCACAAAGGGATCCCGTAGGGCCACTTTTGAACCACGGGCCCTCGGCGAGGCGCGACTGCCGCGGATACCCCCGGAGGGAAGGAGGGTCTGGCCCCCCGCTCGGGCGCGTCCCCCTGGAGATCCCTTGCGGGCCCACCGGCGGGGATACCTGGCCCGGCCGCCCCTCGACCCGGGTGGGTCCTCTCCCCTCCGGGTGCCCCGCCCCCACGTCCCCGGGATCCTGCCTCGCTGGCCACCCCCTTGCCCTTCCCGCGGGAATCAACATCCTCCGATATCGGGGCCCCGGCCGAACCTGACTCCTCCGCCGGTTCCCTCATCGCTTCTTCACCTGTAAAAGGAAAAGAGAGGCAATCAGGGCGCGCCTAGCCCAAAGTTTGCAAAACTTCTAAGATACCTAGGGTCCAAAAGTCCTGGGCGAGCCGACTCCTCAGCGTTAGACTCGCCCAATGACGGCACGCCTCGGGCAGCTCCCTCAAAATCTGAGCTTTGGCAATATCCTCCCCGGTCAGCTCCACCCCTTCGTTTACGAAGGGATTCCGCGCCCCCCAATTCGACATCAATGCCACGTCGCTTGGCACTGTCACGAAGACGAACTCCCTCATCCAATCGCCGACATCGTCAGGCACCTCGAGGATGAGTTCTCGCCCTCTCCTGGCGCAAACGCGATGATACACCCCCCACTTCCGAATCACGAAGAAATGCTGGAACAACGCCAGGGAGGGACTCAAGGAGCAAGCAAGACACAAGACGACAAACCCCACTAACAAGCCCCAGGAGCGGGGCGCCAAGGCAAATATCGGCAGCTCCAGGAAATTCAACAAATGAAACAAGCACGGGTGGATCGGAAAGCGGAGCCCCAACTCGAAGGACCGGACATAGACCCCGACCTCGTTATCCCCCGGTGAGCTCACCGCTTCCTCCAACCCGGGAACCCGCACCTCATATGGTTGTCGCACATACCGCACGCGAATCTCCCTGATATTAATCATATCCAACCTACGTCGGATGGACTCAATGTCTCTCGGTACAACGGATCGCCATGACCGTCTCTCCCTGGGCCACCGCACCCCCGGCTGCGACGCCCCCTCACCCGCCCGACTCCTCTCCCACCACCCGGCTACTTCCTCCAATCTCGAAACGAGAAGCCATTGACCGGAAAGGAAGGAAATTAACTGTGGTTACCTGTTGATCCTCTGAACCCGGAAGGCGATCGGAAGAAGATAGCCGGCGACGGAGGTGACAAATTAGCCTGCAAGCTCCAAACAGAGATATCGAACGCCGGAGAAGAATCGAAGAAAGACAAAAACTCCCGCCGACCGCCTCCCAGCCCCTTTTAGCGGAAAGGGTGGCACTCGGGCCATCTTGGCCGTCAAACTTTCGCCACGCGGAGCCCATCGGGACGCCCCCGACGCCTCGACTGGCGTAAAGGTCATTTCATCCACGTGTCGCAAACTCAGTCGCGGAGACGCTTCGCCTTCCTCTGCCCCCCTTTCAAATCATAATAATGACCACCAAGGCGGGAGTTCTGAAGCCACAATAATCACTACCCGGTGGGTCCCAAGACCCATATCGACGGTCCGGAGTGTTGAAGATGGTTCGTCCTCCGAGCTGAGCCGGGCTGCCGCCTCAAACTCGAAGGCCGGGGGCAATTGTTACGACCTAAAGATCGTGGGAGCCCTGCTCCCGCCCGGATCCGCTAACAAATCCCACTAACTCGCCCGGTCACAAAGGGGCCGCCGCCCCGAAAATCCGGGGCATCATGGAGACAGGCGCGCCTGGCAGCGTTCCCCGAACCGGTCGAGGCGAACAGCCGCAGCCGGCCGAGGCGAACAACCGCAGTCGGCCGGGGCGAACGACCGCAGCCGCCCGACCCGTCGAGGTAACGCGCTTGGTGACGCTGGGGCAGCTAGGCCAGGCCTGCTGACCGGCGTGGACGTATCCCTCCGCACCAGCGGGCCGTGCCCCAAGGCCAATCGGGACGGCCCGCCCGACTCCCGCGAACCACGACGCCTAGGGTAACACCGCCCGGCCTTTAGCTCGTCGCTAACGACAAACGGCCAAGGATAAGGACACGACCGACACATACGTCACCCGACCGTCTGACAAAGCACCCCCTGGCGGCTGAACCGCATGACAGCTGATGCTTTCGGCCCTGACACCCCGACAAAAGTGCCCTTTGGCCGTTACGCCGCCTGACAAAAGCGGATCAGGATCTCCAGTCCCCGAGGCCCCTATCCAAAGTTTCCGCCGTCACACGCGCCAGCTCAACACGCCTAGTCATCACCCGTCAGGTATAAATACCCACATTCCTCTTACGGAAAAGGGGTTGAAAAATTCCCCCATTATTCTGTTATACACACACGAGAGCTAAGGTCTTCCATATCTTTGCTCTCCCACCTAAAGCTCGTCACGGGCGGCGGACACACAGAGAGTCCGACCGGCGTGTCTAGCCCCCCTTTTTAAGCCCTATCACTGACTTAGGCATCGGAGGGGCTAAGGGTTGAACCCCAACCCAGCCCTTCTGACGAGTTGCTCGTGCTGCAGGAGAGCTCGCCCCTGGACCGGAGTCAGCTTCAGCCCCCCTGCCGTCCAACCTTCCCTAGCTACTTCCGGCGAGATTCGACCCCGTGGGCATCACCGGCGACGGACCCGACTTCTTCACCTCACTAATCACTTGTAAAACAGCCTACCTAACCCCTCATTTCCATATAACCACCGTGCCCTTGGTTCCCCATAATACAAATTCATTGTACGCGAGTTCCACCTCGTAACAATATCCTTTTTGCTTATGCAGAATTAAAGAACTTCAACTCCTACTCATTGGAGTTGACAAAAGCAAAAGCCTTGAAACTGGACTCCTCTTGCAAGCTTTACAATGACAAAAAAGCTATAGCAAAGCAGGTAACACCAGGCCTAATAAGATCGCCTCCAATCTTCGTTGTCGTCATATCAATCACTATGGTGTGGACATACATGTAGATTGTGACGACCATCGCATATAAAATGGCTTTGCGGATATACTTTAGCTTTTCAGTATTCTGGAATAAGAGGTTCAGTTTGTTTGCAACATAAGAAGTCTAGAAAATAGATGGACGCCTTACAGCTAACAACTTTAATGCAACTATATTGTTTAATGCATTGTCGGTTACAATTTGAACAGATTGTTCTCCCAGCTTCTCACTTGTTGCATTCACCTGATCATAAATATATTTACCATCGTGCACATCAGTAGATGTGTTCTCAAAATTATAGAACATCGTTTCAGCATAAGCATGAATGACAATGTTAATTATGCTCATACTCATCCTGTTAGTTCAACATTACGTCAACAGATTACATTCATACAATCTACATTAGTCTAAAAAACTTCTAACTTTTCCTTCTTAGAAGAAACTTCCTTAGGAGGATACTTCTCCGCTATTTAATAGGAAGTTGGACATTTCAAATTGGGTCCATATTTGCCCACAGCCTACAACAGCTGCAAAAAAGATAGGTGATCCACCAACAAAAAATGGTAATCCAGATTCAAATATACATAGGTGATCCAGATTCAAAAAGATATGTGATCCACCAGCAAAAAAGATAGGTGATCCACCAACAAAAAATGGTAATCCAGCTGCAAAAAACTCTGGGCCGTTGGATCGAAAGATCGACGGCTCATATCGAGTTTACGAACCGCCACTGAAGGGGACAGTCGTCTGATGTGTAATCGTCAGTCGACTGGCCTAAAAGATAGAGATCGGCTTGGGTTGACAGACATTTGCCTGTTGAGTAACTCACAGTCGCCTGTCGGAGAGACAGTCGACTGTAACTTACGCAACAGTCATCTGACAGAGGATCAAGAAATATGTTGAATAAACAGAAACATCTCAAGATTAGGACAGGCGCCTGATAAACAACTTGCAGTCGCCTGTCGCAGAGACAGTCGACTAGAAAATGTTCATGTCGCATGTGCAAAAAATTCAGTCTTCAGTAGGAAAAATTGAGTTGGGCAGGCGACTGTCGAAGGAATGACAGTCGTCTGTCCTGGTCCAAAAGTGTACAGAGAGGCTGAAATCCAGAGGATTGAGACAACTCACCCTAGGACATATACTCTAACACTATCTAATCAAGAAATCAATATCAAAATATTATAGATTAACATACAAATCACGTATATTAATCCAAACAATCGAAATCATTAAAATCTCAAATACATCTCTTCAAAAATATATGAGAAACATATAGCCTATCAAAACAAGAGAAGTCAAATGATGATATGAGTTCAAGCATGATATAACATGAAATAATGAACTCTTATAATTCAGATTCACTCATAATCCCTAATTCTCCACGCAACCTCACAAATGAATCTTCTTTAAGAGGTTTAGTGAAGATGTCGACGATTTGTTTTTGGATTTCAATGTACTCTAATATGATGTCCTTCTTAGCTACATGATCATTAATAAAGTGGTGTCTCGCATCTATGTGTTTGGTACGGGAGTGATGTACCAGATTCTTGGAAGGACAAATTGCACTCTGGTTATCAACCATGATAGGACAAGTATCATAATTGACACAATAGTCTTTAAGTGTGTGTCTCATCCAAAGAACTTGTGCACATGCAAGACCTGCGGCAATATATTCCGCTTTAGTCGTGGACAATGATACCGAGTTCTATTTCTTGGAAAACCAAGAAACTAGGGAATTTCCTAAAAAAATGACAAGTGCCACTAGTACTCTTTCTATCAGATTTGCATCCGGCAAAGTTGGCATCACTATATGAGATTAGCTCATATGTGCTAGACTTAGGGTAAAGTAACACATAATCTAGTGAATCATTGAAGTAACGAAAATTCGTTTAACCGCAATCAAGTGTGACTCCTCAGGTTTAGCTTGATATCTAGCATAAAGACATACGAAGAACATAATATCGGGCTTACTAGCGGTTAAGTAAAGTAAGCTACCGATCATACATCGATATAGACGAACGTCTACATATTTCCTGTTCTCATCCTTGTGTAGATGGGTTGTCGTACTCATGGGAGTCCGTTTACTTGAAGACGATTCCATCCCGAATCGCTTGATAAGCTCTCCGGTGTACTTTGTTTGATGTATGAAAGTTTCATCTTTCATTTACCGAATTTGTAGTCCAAGAAAGTAGTTTATCTCACTCATATAGCTCATTTCGAATTCATCCTTCATAGACTTAGAAAATTCTTGGCAAAGATTAAAGTTAGTAAAGCCAAATATTATATCGTCTACATAAACTTGAATTAACAGGATGTCATTTTCATAATATTTAATAAAGAGAGTTGAATCAACTTCACCCATTTTAAAACCTAAATCCAAAAGAAAGGTTTTGAGTCAATCATACCAAGTTCTAGGAGATTGTCTCAACCCATATAACGTTTTCTTAAATTTGACAACATGGTTTGGAAATTTTTCATGAATGAAACTGGGTGGTTGAGAAACATAAACTTCTTCATTAACAATACCATTTAAAAATGCACTTTTAACATCCATTTGAAATAATTTAAAAATTTTATGGGATGCAAAAGATAAAAGCAATTTAATAGCTTCTAATCTAGCTACGGGGGCAAATGATTCTTCGAAATCAATACCTTCCTCTTACCAATAGTCTTGAGCTATTAAACTTGCTTTATTCCTTGTGATGACCTCGTTCTCATCGGTTTTGTTCTTAAAAATCCACTTGGTCCCAATCACTTGGTGACCACTTGGAAGAGGAACGAGCTTCCAAAATTCATTTGTCTCAAATTGCATGAGTTCTTCTTCCATTGCAACTATCCAAGAGCTGTCTTCACATGCTTTTTGGATGTTCTTTGGCTCAATGGTAGAGATAAATGCATAATGAGAGAATTCATCAATTCTTAACCTTGTTCGTACACACACACCAATATCTCCAATAATTTGGTCATGGGGTGATTACGAACGGTTGGATAAGCTTTGGGAATCCCTGCATCACTTGGAACATCTTCAAAAATTTCATTAGTATTGTTAGTCTAAATCATTAATTTTAAAATTACTAATGGAATCACATAAAACATTTACACTATCAACAACATGAGGAATATCAAAATATTCATAAAATGATATGTGTAATGATTCCTTGATCGTTGAAGAGGTTTTGTTGTATATCCGGTAGGCTTTGCTACGTGTGGAATATCCAACAAAAATTCCTTCATCGGATCTTGGCTCAAATTTATCTAAGTTACCAAAAGTGTTCTTTATAAAATATTTTGAACCGAAACACGAAAATATTTAACTTGCGGCTTTTTATCATAAAATAATTCAAAACAAGTTTTGTTCGTTCGGGGCCTTATTAGAATCCTATTAAGCACATAACATGCCGTGTGCACCGCCTCCACCTAAAATTGTAGTCCAAGATGACTATCATAGAGCATGGTACGGACACACTCTATTATGATCATATTCTTTCTCTCAACAACACCATTTTGTGGTGGTGCGCGAGGAAAAGAGAAGTTGTGAGTAATCCCGTTGTCATCACAAAACTTGGTGAAAGATTCATTCTCAAATTCTCCTCCATGATCACTACGAATAGTGATAATGATGGATCCTAAGAAATTTTGAATTTTCTTTGCGAATATAGTAAGCTCTTCAAAAACTTCATTCTTATTGGTTAAAAATGAAACCTAAGTAAATCTAGAGAAGTCATCAACGACAACTAATCCATAATGAGTATTACCTAAAGATTCGGTTTAGTTGGCCAAATAAATCTAGATGAAGTAATTCTAGGGGCCTCTTAAAAGTTATGCATTCTTTAAGTTTGACAGATGATTTACTTAGTTTACCTCTTTGACAAGAATCAAAAAGTTTTTCTTACTAAAAACAATTTTCGGAAAACCTTTTACAAGATCATGCTTAGCTAACTTATATAATTGCTTAAAATGAACATGACCAAAACGGCGATGCTATAATAGTTGTTTATTTGTATTAACAACTAAGCAATATTCTATGGTTTTAGGCAAGCTCAAATAATAAATGTTTTATGCCTGATACAGGTAAATAAAATATGTGAATCAATATCTACAATTTTACACATACCCGCTCCAAAGTTAACATTGTAACCCGTCACAAAGTTGACTAACGGAGGTAAGATTATGATATAAACCACAAACTAAATAGACATTTGTAATAAGTAGGAAAGATTACCAACTTTGCCTACTCCAATGATGGTTCCCTTTTGATTACCTCCAAAAGTGACTATTGCACCATCCTTGATGCTAATCACTTCGGAGAGCAATGTGGGATCTTCCGTCATGTGTTTGGAGCATCCGCTTTCGAGTATCCATCCTTTTTAGAGCCAATACAACTTTTATTGCTCTCTTTCTTTTTTTGGGTACCTACATAATATTCCATAAGCTCGTGGTACCGAAGCTTTGTTGGGTCCAAGTGGATTAGCCCTTTGGAAGCCAAGTCTAAGTAGACTTTCGCTTCCCAACATAATTACCACTATTTATTACATCACTAAAATAGGAGTCAACATAAGCATTCCTATCAATTATGCTAGTGTTCTTAGGACCCCAAATTGTGTATGTTTTGGGTGTCCTTTGCATACACATTTTGGTCGAGTTCTGTGATGCGTGCTTCCTATGGGCATGAGTTCTAGCATATAAAGATGGAGGTGGATAATCATGAGACATATATGGGTTGTATGCAAAATTAGGAGCATGCATGTTATAGCAATATATGGAGCATGCATAACATGAGGTGGATGAGCATACATGGAAGAATGATGTGTATGAATATATGAACGCGTAGGGGCACGTGCATGAGTATTTCTCATATGTGGGTGTACACGTGTTCGTGGGTGTTGAGCATAAAAGTGTCATTAGTGTCCACATGTGAAGTAGAAGATTTCCTACGTGAATGAGAGTTGGTGTACATATATGCACGACCTTTCTTTTGGTTTCCACGCTTAGTGGGTTTCTTGCCAAAAGAAAGAGATTGTAAAGTGGTGGCGTTCTTGATATGTTTGTTACCAATAGTGTTTTTGACACCACTTGTGGATGCACCGGAGGATGGCCTCACAAAATCTATAGTTACACTATAGGAGGTGCAAGATTTGGATGCAGTTGCTTCCACATAACCAAGTTTAACATGATGTATGGCCGAAAATTGGTTTGCAAGCAATTCATCCAATTGCCCTTTTCCTTCGTTAAATGTCTTTACTTGGGAGGACATGAGCTCATATTTCTCCTTTAGAGAAGAATATTGGTATCCAAGGTGGACACACGTGTTTTGAGCTCGTGCAGTTGGGTTTTAAGAGAATCATTCTCAATACCCAATTGTGTGTTATGTGAAGCTAGATCAATACTATCTTTAGAATAAGTTTGATCTAGTTTAGATTTGAGGAAATTCACCTCATTTCTCAAGATGTCATTTTGAGAAACCAAAGTGTCTTTCTCAAGTGTAAGTGTATAATAATGGTGTCATTGTTGATAATGCATGGCATGGATGATTTGCTAACATTAGATTTCTTTAAAATATTATATCTAAACATAAGAGATTGATACTTAGGAAATAATTCTTCGTTAGCGATACGAAGTTTATCCATGATTACCTTGGGTTTATCGATGTCACTATCACTCTCATCGGATAATGGATCTTCTCGGGCCATGAAACACATATATGCACTCTCATCCTTTTCATCCTCGGATTCATTGGAGGAATCTCTGTTTGAATCATCGAACGTCCTAACAAGTCCTTTCTTCTTATCCTTCTTGTATTTGTCGGACTTGTGGTATTTTGGAGCTTTCCACTTTTTTTGTTTCTAAGCATTGGGCAATCCTTCTTGATGTGCCCCGGCTTGTTACACTTAAAGAAAAGAGATGAAATATTGTTAGTGGAATCAAATTTATTTTTGAAAGGAAATTTACCTTTGCGAAAGAAGCGTTGAAACGTCTTCGCCATTTGTGCCATTTCTTCTAAATCCATTCCGTTCTCTGATTCTTCACTATCGGAGGATGAAGAAATAGCATTGAATGCTAACGCTTTCTTCTTGGCCTCCGTTGGATTCATCATTGCTCTAATCTTCAGTCGGTTCTCCCTTCTTACTTCGTAAGACATGAGAGTACCGATGAGATTCACCACGGTGTAGTTCTTCGTGTCATTGACATCCTCAATGGTGATTGCTCTTCTTTCCCATTTCAATGTCATTCACATGGTTATCTTTCTCACCTTTTCTTCTTGGGTGTAGACTTATCTAAGAGCTTCAAGCTCATTGGTGATGTCGGTGAAATGTCCGTACATCGTTGCAATTGGATCATATTTAAGTTTTGTATTGCAACATATAATTTAGACAACTTTACCTTGTTCGTTCCCTCGTGGGTAACGACTAGATGGTTCCGTATTTGATATGTACTCTTACATGTGCATATCTTATTGAACTCATCTGGATCCAATGCACAATGAAGAGCGTTCATCGCGTTGGCGTTCACTTCTGCGGACTTCTCGGAGAGATTCCATTTGTCAAAATACTCTTCGGAGGGTTCAACGTATTCTTTGTGGATGGTTCTCCAAAGAGAAGCACTCCTAAGAAATGTCTCCATCCGGCATTTCCAATAACCAAAATTCGTGTCATTGAAACGCGGAGGACGAATCGTTGATTGTCCTTCGAAGACGGTAGACGTACCAGCACGGTCGTGATTGTTGTATGAAGGAGGTGGAGGAACGTCGTTGGATGTCATAGCTATAAACCAATGCTCTGATACCAATATAAGGACCATGGCTATGAGGAAAACACTAGAAGGGTGTTGAATAGTGTTTATAAAATTTAAACGATAGTTATACCAATTTAGATTCCTAACCAACAATAAATGCGGAATTATAAATAAACCCAAATTGAAACAATGATAACACAAAGTATGTTTCAAGGGTTCGGATTATCCAAGTCAACTCCCGATTTGTTCATGTTTAACTCCGGATACTCAAGTTAGAATCCTAACTTGAGGTTTCTTTTAAACCCACTTGTAGCAACCCTACAAGTGAAATCGAAACACAATCGATGTCCTTGACTCCCACAAATTAGGAGCAAGCAAACCAGTCTCACAAACCGAGAGTTAAACTAATATTGAGAGATGAAATAATGAAATAGCAACACTTACAATCACATATGCCTTGAAATAGAACTTGAAGGAGTAAGTGTGTTGAGGTCTCTTTCAAAAAGAGAGAAAAGCTCTTTCTCTTGTCACCATTAATTGCCTAGAGGATATGACTTTGATTCTAGGTTGGAGAGTAAGAGAAAATGTGATTGAAATTCTTAGGCTTTTGAATTTGAGAGCTTTGAAAAACTTGAAGTTGAAAGCTAGGGTTTTTCAAGAGATGATCAAAAAGATGAGTAACTCCTCAATGGAACAGTAGAAGCTCTCTTTATAAGTTCCCCAAAACCCCAAATAGAATCCTCAAAACCCCCTTTGAAATCCTTGGAGAAAAAGCCAACGGTTAGAAATTACACAGTCGACAGTCGACTGGTGAAGAAAACACAGTCGACTGCTGCACTGTGTCAGAGGGTAGGTGAGAATTCAAACGATAACTTACCACGTAGGACAGTCGACTGATGAAGAAAATGTTGGAAGCAACGATCTAGGATCTTTAGTTTGATGATGACAAACGCGTGTTGCTATTTAACGTGTGTATGCTAAGTGTGTTTCAGTGATGGCAGGGACGTACTTCTTCAAAGTAATGACCAAGTCAATTGTTGGAGGAATTTCTATTCACATAGCAAATGGGCTTGGTCAAAGTGCTATACACCTAGCAATTGGACTTGGTCCAATATGGGATGAGATGGAGAGAATTCACTATGGATTTGTTCATATCAATTAGAGATTTGGGCAATCTAATATTCCTATCCAAATATCAATTAAGATCCCATACAAATCTCATGTTCACCCCCTCTAGGGCTTGATCCAGATCCAACAAGTGGTATCAGAACATGTTTTAAGATCTAGCCTAGGATTGACCATGAATCCCATTGATAGTGTTTTTGCTGAGGGTCAGTCCATATCACGTCCCCTAGATTTAACAGAGTAGATGATGCTTTTTGGAAAGATCGAATGAGAATCTACTTAATTTCTATTGATTATAAAGCTTGGCAAATTGTTGAAAAATGCTATAAACCACCTGTCATTAAAGTCGGAGATGTTGAGATGATTAAACCTGATGATAAATGGGATGACAATGATTGGAGACTTTATTCTCTTAATGCTAAAGCTATGAATGCTCTCATTTGTTCATTAGATAAATCTGAATTCAATCGTATCTCACATTGTCTAACTGCGCAGGAAATATGTCATACATTGGAGGTGACGCACGAGGGAACGTCACAGGTGAAGGAATCTAGACTTGCACTTCTGAGCACAAAGTACGAGGGATTTCACATGCTACCATTAGAGACCATATCAAAGATGTTTGCAAAGTTCACCAATATCATCTACAAGTCTAGCTCGCTCGGTCAACCATATTCTAGCCTTGAACATGTGAGGAAGATATTAAGAGCACTGCCAAGCTCTTCCAGGCCTAAAGTCACCGTCATCCAAGAAGCGAAAGATCTATCACAGATGAGGGTGGAGGACTTGATAGGTAACTTAATGTCCCATAAGCTTGAATTGCAAAATATTGAAGAAAGAGAGAAACCTGAGGAGAAAGAAAAAGCTTCAAATCCACTTGCTTTGAAAGCTAGCGAAAATGAAGATGATGATGAGGAGATAGCACTAATGGTCAGAAATTTCAAAAAGTACGTCAGAACTCCTTAAGGAAGATCAAAAATGCATAGAAGGTTCATTCGCTCTAACACTTTTAACTATGATAAAATTCTTTTGAACAAGATTCTGCTAATAGAGTTGAATGCTTCAAATGCAGGAAAAATAGACAATTCGCGAAGCAATGCAAACAAGAGACTGCTCGGGTTGCTAAAGATAAAGAAAAAGCCAAAGTGCTAACTTGGGACATGGGCAGCGAAGCTGAGGATGAGGATGAAGAGATTGTTGTCCACTCTGATGTTGTCTGCTTAATGGCAAAGAACGATGAGATAAAATCCTTCACTAAAGCTGAATTGTTAGATGTTTGTAAAGGAGTACAAAATGAGATTAATGAGCTAGAACTCACGTTAAATGACTATAGAAATGCTAGCTTTAAATTACAAAAAGAAAACTGTGACATTTCTGGTGAAGTAGATATTCTTAAAGAGAAACGTGTTACATGTAATGCTAAAATTGTCATTAGAAAAAGAAAGAGCTAGCATGCCTGAAAAAGCTACTTGTCTTTATTGTCCTTCCTTATTGAATGATATTAGCATGCTTAAGCAAGATTTATTTAAGCTTGAAACTGAAAAGGATTATATGGTTGAAGAGCTTAATAAAAAATTGTGCATGTTAAATAACGAGCTGAAAAGAAAAAATGGATGATTTTAAAAAGAAGGAAGAGGAAAACAAGAGAGCTTTTATAAGTAAGTATACTTTGCTTATAGATGAGAATAAATTATTAAAATCCAAAGTTTCTAGTCTAGAATTGTCATTAAAAAATTTCAATTGGTAAACATTCGTTGGATACCATACTTGAAAATCAATTATATGGCAATAATAGAAGAGGACTTGGATTTGGTTCTAAAAATGCTAAAAAGCCTATTTTAAGAAATTCCACAATGTACCTTCTATTTGAAAAATATACATGCAAAGTGCTTTACTTGTGATAGTGTTGGTCACACATCCTATTATTGTAAGTTTAAGAACACAAACTTAAAGTTCAAACAGGTACACTTAACACCTTTCGTGTAGGTGTGATGAAGATTTGGCGAGGAGCAATGAATTGATACTCATTTTTAGCTCCTTAGTCAAATGACGATGCGAATGTATATTTTTTCCCTCTATGCATTCATTGCATACCTTTATAGATCATTTTGTGTGCTTGATTTAATTCTTGTTTGTTTGCTTTTTAGATTTGTTTTGGTTCATTATAAAAGAAAAACCAAAAATAAAAAAAATTGCGCTTAATGAATACCTCCTTATGATTAATTATAAGTGGTATTTTTGAATGTTCATTCATATTCTTTATAGAAATCATTGTATTATTGGTATAGCTACATGCGCATGTTAGAATCTATTTTGTAACCATGACATGTTTCATGAAATGAATAATTTGATTTCTACACCTATATACTCACTTTCACGAATATTAAGATTGTTGTACATTTGGAGATTCTTTTTATGAATATTGAAAAGTGAATGTAGGTTGATAATAACTGAATAATCTAAGGGATATGATGTGTATTGCCATGAATTAAAATTGAGCACAAAAAATGAAACAAAAAACATTACATGAATATAGCTCCGTATGAAAAATGGATACAATTCATGGCAAATACACTACCCACGAGTATCCAACATATGCTTTATGTGTAATCTTTAGCGTTGGTGTATTTTACTCGTCAAGCAATGCCAACCCCACATCTAAGAGTCCGTATAGGCTATGTTTTGGGGTTTGGTGCCTTGAACTCATTTTTAATGAGGTGGAAAAAATCAATCCTAGGTGATATGCATGTTAATTGGAAAATGTGGATTGGTTTTGAATGATGTTCTAGATTGAATCTCCCTTTGTACTTCATTGTTTAATTATTACACTTACACAAAGGTGGTGAAGTCCAAATTACAATTTTTATTGAACTTAAATTGCTACTTTATGAAAAGGACATGCAAGTGCTAGATATAATTTATAATACGTTATTTTTGCACGTGATATTTGATTGACTTCATTAATACGCTTTTGATGATAACAAAGGGGGAGAAAAAAGGGGGATTTGAGATTACTGATACATCATATATGGTATTATTAGTTGAATGGGGAGCATCAAAATACATGAATATGGGGAGCTTGAAAAGGGGGGAGCATGCTTACTTCACTGCTATATTGTGCATGCTAGTAATGCTTGAATCTATTTGCTCGTTGTATACATCATACGCATTACATCCTTCATCATACTTCACACAAGCGCATTTATTTGCTCAAATCTAAGAGTGGGTTTGTCATCATCGAAAGGGGGAGATTGTTGGAAGCAACGATATAAGATCTTTAGTTTGATGATGACAAACATGTGTTGATATTTAACGTGTGTGCTAAGTGTGTTTCAGTGATGGCAAGGACGTACTTCTTCAAAGTAATGACTAAGTCTATTATTGGAGGAATTGATATTCACATAGCAAATGGGCTTGGTCAAAGTGCTATACACCTAGCAATTCGACTTGGTCCAATATGGGATGAGATGGAGAGAATCTGATGCGGACGCATCACTTACACCACCGGCCACTCATGATGTGGGTCCACCTATCATGACATCCGTGAGGCGTAGGAGGCGCGGGATCGTCACGTAGTGGATTTAGTGGGTTCAGGGGTATTTTAGTCTTTCCAGGCTAAATTAGTAAATCCCCAATTTTCTATTTATTAGGGCTAGCCGTCATTGTTAGGGTTATGCTTATTTTGTTGAAAAACATTCTTAGGCGTCTTGTGAGGGATCTTTAGGCTTTTTATCCGTTCAAGTAAAAGCTAGGAGATCGAGTTCGTCTCGAAGGAACTCAATTTATCTTGTTCTTCATTAAATTCCAAATAAAAATTCCTCTTTTTAATTTTTTTTCCTTAAAAATCTGACCTTTATTGATTCGATTTTCCGGATCGTATCAAATTGGTATCAGAGCACTCGATCCAATGGCGGCAATCACTCGATCGAAGGCGGAATTGATCGATGAGAAGATTCAAGGGATACGTGAGGATCTCAATCGGGAGATCGAAGAACGGTTCGAGGGATTGAAGAAAACGGTGGGGGATTCCCTCAAGGATCACGTCCATTCGCAAGAGGATATCCAGATCGAACTTCGGGGGATGAGGACGGACGCCGCGCAACAAGGCCGAGATCTCCGGGAATTGAAGGGGCCGAACTCAGATTTGAAGGAAGCTACTTCAGATCTGAAGGAGACGATGACGACGATGATGGCGATGATACAAGCCCTCACGATGGCGAAAGATGGAGATCGGGGTAATGAAATACAGGCGGCTCTTCCAATTCAAGACGACAACGCGTGGGAGCGCGGGGGTTCGACGCGGCCAACCCTAGGGCCGCGCAGGTCTGTGTGGCCAACGACAGACCCGCGCGGGTCTGTACAGCAAACGACAGGCCCGACTGGGCCTGTCGAGGCTTCGGCGGCCCAACCCAGGCCTCCCCAGGCCTGGGCGAAGCCGCCAAGCCTCCCCAGACGATCAACGACCCCCGGTGGGGTCTGGGGCACACGACGAACCCTAGAGGGGGTCCGGAGCAGGCGGCGACCCCCACCGGGGGCGGGGAACAGTCGGCACCCCCAAATGGGGGTGCGCTAGGGCCGTTGGGCCCTTTCTTGGCCCCGACGGCCACCGTCGGCTTTCGGGAGATGGCGGCACCCCCTTTCAGGGGTGCGGGAGGCGCGACGACCCCAGACGAGGGTCCGGAATGGCCGGCCGCCCATTCTGGGCGTCCGACGAGCTAGGCCGGCCCATTTGGGGGTCCGGCGACTTCGTCCCGACCCTTTGGGGTGTGACGGGGTTTGTACCCCACTCTGGGGGAACTTCGGGGACAGTGGGAGGCGGATGGGCCTCGGGAGCATCTATTGGGACCCCGGCGGGCCAATTTTGGGGAGCAGAGACCACCCCACCTGGGCAGAGGCCCGTTTTCGCACGACCACCAGAGTTTCCAAGGCACCACTATCAGCCCGAGGCATGGGAGAGGCATGCGTCACCGGAGAAGTTGTACGGGGTTGACGGGAGAGGCCCGATGGGTAATAGGGGTGGCGGTTTGGTTCGGGGGTGACCGTGGTGAAGATAGGGGGCAGCAGGGAGACATCAACGCGGACCGGCGGTTGATGAAGCTTAAGATGACGACCTTCGATGGCACCAATCTCGACGGGTGGATATATCAAGCGGAGAGATACTTTCAGGTGATGGGGCTGACGGAGCAGGAGGTCCTGAAGGCCATCGGGATTTATTTTGAGGGGAAGGCTCTAGCATGGTACCAGTGGAAGATAGCACGGTCCCCCTTTTCGCACCTGGGAGGAGCTGTCAGCACTGATCGTGGATCGATTCCAGGAGACAGCAAGGGGAGATTTCTACGAGCAGCTGTCGGCCTTGAGGCAGGAGGGGACAGTGACGGACTACGTAGAGAGATTTGAGATGCTGAATAGCCGGGTGAAGGGGGTGACCGACGAGGTGATGGTCGGGAATTTTATGAGGGGACTGAAGCCATCGATACGAGCTGAGTTGCGGATGTAGAGCCCATCGTCCTTAGAGGATGTCATTCGATTGGCCCATAAAGCGGAGGAGAAGCATACGGAGGAGAGGAGGATACGGGGAGCCTGGGGGCCCAGAGTTCCCGACCCACCCCACCAGCAGCGGCACAGAGGGCACCTGCAGCTGCTACTGAGACTCGAGGAGAGGGCCGCCCAGCTACCCTGGGGCGGCGGATGACTGAGGCAGAGGTGAGGGAGAAGCGGGCCAAGGGGTTGTGCTTCCGTTGCGATGAGAAGTTCACCCATAGGCACAGATGTGCGAGCCGCCTACTACAGATCACCATGGTACCCGACAAGGAGGGGTACGTGGTTGAGGAGGAGGAGCCTGAGGAGGAGCCACTGCTAGAGGAGGAGAAGTCTCACCTAGACTTCACGGAGGTTTTCCTGAACTCTGTGGTGGGATTCACTCCGAACCACACCATGAAGTTATCAGGACAGCTGGGGGACACGACGGTGACGGTGCTGATAGATAGTGGGGCCACCCACAATTTCATTTCCAATCGAGTGGTAGAGCGGCATGGGCTGCAGCTGAGCACCCTGGAGAAGTTTACCGTACTGCTGGGGACAAGAAAGATGGAGGAGAGAATGAGGCTCTGCAAGGGTCTGTACCTGACCTTGCAGGGAGTACAGATCATGGAAGACTTCTTGCCACTGGAGTTGGGCAACGTGGATATCATATTAGGGGTGTAGTGGCTGAAGAAGTTGGGGGAGATGAAGGTGAACTTGAAGCTTCTGAGAATGGAGTTCCAGGATGGAGATCAGACCGTCGTGTTGACAGGGGACCCAACCCTTTGTTTTTCCTTAGTGGCCTTCAAGGCTATCACTCGGGCGCTGCGGGACGAGGGAGAGGGGTTCCTGGTGGAGTATCAGGGGCTGACAGCTGAGGGGGAGCAGCAGCAGGAGGAGACCGCAGCGGAGGTTGAGCAGGTACTAGAGCAGTACCAGGAGGTCTTTCAGGACCCGCAGGGGCTACCACCATCCAGGGGCACGAGCACGCGATTGTATTGCATGATGGAGCAGCACCGGTGAGTGTGCGACCGTACCGGTACCCACATGTGCAGACGGACGAGATTGAGAGGATGGTGCGGGAGATGCTGCAGGCTGGGGTAATTCAGCCAAGTGTGAGTCCTTTTTTGAGCCTAGTCTTACTGGTCAAAAAGAAGGACGGGAGTTGGAGATTCTGCGTCGATTACCGGGCGCTGAATAAGGAGGCTGTCGCTAACAAGTTTCCTATTCCGGTGATCGACGAGCTACTAGACGAGCTTCATAGGGTAGCGATCTTTTCGAAGATCGACTTGAGAGCAGGGTACCACCAGATCTTGATGCGGCCAGAGGATGTGCCGAAGACTGCCTTCCGCATACACGAGGGGCATTACGAGTTCAGGGTCATGTCGTTCGGCTTGACGAATGCCCCCTCTACTTTCTAGGCCTTGATGAACAAGGTCTTCCAGCCCTTCCTGCGGAGGTTCATTCTCGTTTTCTTTGATGACATCATCGTCTACAGCAGGAGCATGAGGGACCACTTGGAGGTGGTCTTCTGGTAGTTGATGGCACAACAATTATTCGCCAATCGGAAGAAGTGCAGTTTCGGCCAGGAGCGGATCGAGTACCTAGGACATGTGGTGTCGGCTGAGGGGGTAGCGGCTGACAGGTCGAAGATAGCGGACATGCTGGATTGGCCGGTGCCTACTACCCTGCGAGCTCTTCGCGGATTTTTGGGTCTGACGGGCTATTACCGGAAGTTCGTTAAGGGGTACAACATCATAGCCTGGCCCCTTACTGAACAGCTCAAAAAGGACGGGTTCCATTGGGGGAAGAGGCCACCATGGCGTTTCAGGCCTTTAAGGTGGCGATGACGACGGCGCCAGTCCTTGCCTTGCCAGATTTCAGCCTATCTTTTGTGGTGGAGACTGACGCGTCGGTGTATGGATTGGGGCGGTGCTTATGCAGGAGGGACGGCCCATAGCCTATTTCAGTCAGGTGTTGTCTGCTAGAGCGCGGCTGAAATCGGTTTATGAGCGGGAATTGATGGCCATTGTCTTCGCGGTGGCGAAGTGGCGGCCTTATCTGTTGGGTCGGGAGTTTGTGGTTAGGACGGACCAAAGGAGCCTCAAGTACCTCTTGGAGCAGCGATTGGTTACTGAGGAGCACCAGCGTTGGTTGTCTAAGCTGGTGGGGTACCGATTCGACATCGAGTACAGGCCGGGGTTGGAGAACAAGGCAGCTGATGCCTTGTCTCGCCGTGAGGAGAGCGTGGACTTGAGGGCTCTGTCACGACCGATCTGGTTGGACTGGGAGCCCATTTTTCAGGAGGCGGAGAGTGATGAAGAGCTGAGACGGATCCGAGAGTTGCTGCAGCAGGGAGAGGAGGGGCCAACCGAGTATTCATTACAGGGGCGCAGACTGCTTTACTAAGGGAGGTTGGTGCTACCGCAAGCCTCAGGATTTATACCAGTCCTGTTTCAGGAGTTCCACGGGTCGGCGACTGGAGGCCATTCGGGGGTACAACAGACGTACCAGAGGATGGCTAGGGAGGTGTACTGGCCGTGGATGCGGAGGAGAGTTGCCCAGTTAGTAGCTGCTTGTGACGTCTGCCAGCGTTACAAGTATATGGCCATGTCCCCAGCCGGGCTCCTACAGCCGTTGGAGTTGCCAGAGAGGGTCTGGGAGGAGGTCACGATGGACTTCATTGACGGGATGCCCCTTTCCGAGGGATATACAGTGATCCTCGTCGTAGTAGACCGCCTGAGTAAGTATGCACATTTCATACCTATGAAGCATCCTTACACAGCGGTCTCAGTGGCCACCGCATTCATTCGGGAGGTGATACGCTTACACGGGATACCGGGGTCCATAGTGTCCGACAGGGACGAGGTCTTCCTGAGCGGGTTCTGGCGGGAGCTCTTCAGGGTACATGGTACGGTCCTTAAGAGGAGTACAGCGTACCACCCGCAGATGGACGTGCATACCGAGGTGGTGAACCGCTCTATAGAGACATATCTGCGGTGCTTCGCGTCGGAGACACCTCGGCAGTGGCACAGGTGGTTGGCATGGGCGGAGTACTGGTACAACACGTCGTACCACTCAGCAGCAGGAACAACCCCCTTCAGGATCCTCTATGTGCGAGACCCACCGTCCTTGCTGCGTTTCGGTGACAGGCAGACACCGGTGTCACAGGTGGAGGCTTTCATGGGAGACAGAGATGCTATGTTGGAGGAGCTACAGAGACATTTTTTGAGGGCTCAGCAGGTGATGAAGGCCAGGGTAGACACCCACCGGTGGGACATCCACTTTCAGGAGGGAGATATGATATATCTCAAGCTGCGGCCCTATAGGCAGAAGACGTTAGCTCGGAGGCAGAATGAAAAGCTAGCAGCTCGCTACTACGGTCCCTACCAGATTGCGTCAAGATTGGGAAGGTGGCGTATCGGTTACGCCTGCCACTTTCCTCGGCGATACATCCGGTGTTCCATGTGTCGCAGCTACGGAGGGCGATTGGAGACCAGTCAGCTACGTCTACTCTGCCACCTACACTGACGGATGACATGGAAGTATTGCTTGAGCCCCTGGATGTGCGGGCAGTTCGTCAGGGGCCGGGACGACGAAGAGAGGTGTTGATCTACTGGGTGGGCCTGCCTGATTGTGATGCCACGTGGGAGGCATATGACGTGGTCCGGGAGCAGTTTCCAGATTTCCACCTTGAGGACAAGGTGGCTCTTTTAGGGGGGTATTGATGCAGACGCATCCCCTACACCACCGGCCACTCATAATGCGGGTCCACCTATCGTGACAACGTGAGGCATAGGAGGCGCGGGATCGTCACGTAGTGGATTTAGTGGGTTCAGGGGTATTTTAGTCTTTTCAGGCTAAATTAGTAAATCCACTATTTTCTATTTATTAAGGCTAGCCGTCATTGTTAGGGTTATGCTTATTTTGTTGAAAAACATTCTTAGGCGTCTTGTGAGGGATCTTTAGGCTTTTTATCCGTTCAAGTAAAAGCTAGGAGATCGAGTTCGTCTCGAAGGAACTCAATTTATCTTGTTCTTCATCAAATTCCAAATAAAAATTCCACTTTTTAATTTTTTTTCTCTTTAAAAATCTGACCTTTATTGATTCGATCTTCCGGATCGTATCAGAATCACTATGGATTTGTTCATATCAATTAGAGATTTTGGCAATCTAATATTCCTATCCAAATATCAATTAAAATCCCATACAAATCTCATATTCCTATTTGATAATGATCAAATCAATTACAAAGTTATTCCTCTTACCAACTCCTATCTCTTATGGATTCTCTCCTAATCCCTAGCTCGCTCCTTGTCGCACAAACGCTACTCCTATATAAACTCTTGTGCCAAAGGGAACAAGATTGCGGCTTAATACCAAATTCCCAGGCGGCCAAAGCACGAAAAAAGAGAGGAGATACTGCCAATAATCAAAAGGGGGAAAACACTTGCCGCAAGCTTTTTCCCATGCAATCATTTCATCTTGCCGCAAACCCTTGAGGACCTTCTTCTTATTGAATTAAGAGTATGCCAAAGCAATCATCTGCAAGCTTCCTCCTCCTCCAAGAGCAAGCCCTCTTTGCCGCAACCAAGCTTCTTTGGGCTCATCCTTATTACCGCAAAGACCTATAGCCTCACGTAAAGAGCCTCTCTATTGCATCATCCTCTTGTTGTGAGCCTACCAACCCTCTTCATCATCTTTCTCACGCAAGGATCTAAGGGAGAAGCAAAGCAATCAACAAAGGAGAAGGAGCCGCACTGCCGCAACCCAACACCAAGCTGTCGTGAGTTCATCGGGGCTCCATCATCAACTGTGCCCAGCTGCCAACAAAGAGAGCAACTAAAGACGAAGACCAAGCTGCATGCTCTAGCCACGTTCGAACCTTCCCATCTAGCTGCTGCCGGAGTTCTTTGTCGTCGTTCGAAGCCCAGTCGAATCCATCTCCAAGCCACAAGACGAGGTCGTCGGAGAACTCTCGCAGCTGCCGTACCCTCTCGCAGCAGCCGTGCAAACGTCAAAACCACTGGAGACCTCTCCTCGCTGCCATCAACGACGAGCCCTCCTCGCAGTTATCTGCATCACGTCGAAGTTCTCGAGCTGCTGTTGAAGATCCCGCCGCCGAGAACGAAGCTTGCAGCGAAGAGGACACGAAGCCTGCCCTGCCGTGAAGCTCGCCCTGCTGGCAAGGAGATCTGTATGCTTGTATGAGTCCCATGCCGTGAGGAACACATCGCCGCCGTTGGAGTCGCCATTGCCGAAGAGAGCCATCGGAGAAGTCGAAGTTAAGTCCTAGGCGAATCCGACTTAGGGCTTGCATGAAAAGCTAATGTGTAAAATTTTAAGGAGTTGCTGTGCGCACAGACCGTATTTTATTAAGTTTGTACTGGAATTTCTATACGCACAGACTAGTTTGCTACATTACTTTGGGGCTACAGATTGAGATCTAGAAGTCAGATCGAGACACCGTTTGCGTCAGACTGAATCTGACAACGTGCTGATTGACAGAGACTACTACACGGACACAAACTGAGTATTTCTAAGCTCTTTACTCTTTATATTCGTGTATTAGTGTATCGATCTCTGTAGGAAAAACTTTACCGTTATTTGTGACGACTTGGGGGACTTGTCTGGTTGGGGCTAGACAAGATGGTCTTGACGTGTTGTAGCAGTCAAGATACGCATTTAGTAGGTTGATAGGGTTCTGCACTTTGTTGAGTGTGGTACAGTCTAGGTGGGAAGTTGGTGTTAGGACCACATTGTAGTTGTACAAAAGGAACATATTAATGCTAGTATTTGCCTGGAGGCTGGAGTATGTCGTTGCTGCGATTGAAACAGGGTAAATCTGCTGCGTATTCTGTGCTTGCATTTTATTTATCCTGCTTGTGTTTGTAACTGCGTGTGATTTCTTGTGGATTGCGCGAGAATATTTTACTAGCCTATTTACCCCCTCTAGGCGTAGATCTAGATCCAACAGAAAAGACATGCGCATGTAAACCTAATAGACGACTGTAAATCCTTCTACAGGCGACTAGCCGTAACATAGGGGTAAGGTGAGAAACCTCAGAAAGTTTTGAGAAGACATGACATGCGACTGATGTGGAACACACATGCGCCTGTGCCATGGGCAGACGACTGTGAAACCAACATCAGTCGACTGTCACTAATACTTGAAACTTTTCAGAGAGCAGAGTCTGCAGAGGAATCATAGACATGCGACTGTTGAAGCACTGACAGTCGACTATGCCTTGGACATGCGACTGTCAATCCAACATCAGTCGACTGGCCGAATGGAAAAGAAAGTGACCTTTGAGCAGTGGAGAGACATGCGACTGATTAACAACTCACAGGCGCCTGTAGCTTGGACAGGCGCATGTCTTTTGTACAGCAATCGCCTGAATGGAGTTTAAGCTAAAAGGCCCAAAAATCAATTGATAAAGTATGTGCATAACAGACGACTGTAGAACAAATCACAGTCGACTATTTTAAGACAGGCGCCTGTAAATCGTTCAGCAGTCGCCTGTTGAAATCCCAAAATACATATGCTTGAGAAATGTGAATTGGAGTCTAAGAAAATGTGATCTAATGATATCCTAGGACAGAAATGAAGATGTGTGTGTGCTCCAACATAGTTCTACTTTTAAGCTACATATTAGAAAAGAATAAAAAGATTACATCATGTAGAAGCATCTCTTCTATCCAAAGTATGAGCTTGAAGTCTTTTAGGAGCTTCAGTCACCATCTTTAGTCATCCAATCCACTTTACATGCTTTGATTGATCTTTGAGTGACATCAATTGCTAATTGATCTTCATGATATGCTTAGGCAATGGATTAATTGCAAATAGGGAATTAGTCACAAGTATTTTTATGTTTGCTCATCATTAACACCAAGTAGGGAGAAGTCCAATACTCAACATCCTGAACCACCAACCAACCCAAGTGTTATATCTCCATTGAAGAATAAGTCAATAGGCTGCCAAGCATGCCCAGTAGTTGACTACAGAGTTTAATTAGAATCAATTTAATTTTATAATCGTTTATGTACATCCTACATTTTTTCAGAACAATTATCATCATCAAATTAAAAATTTCCAACCCAACAATATTTCTCAAACCGACAAATCTTTCTTAGATCAACATTGCCATTGAAAAATTATTTCTTAAGCCTCAAGTCTCAACCCAACATCAGAAAAAATCGACTATACTTTAGAGAAGAAGCATAAGAATGAAAATAAATAGCGTCAGCAGCCGCAGAGGAGGATGAGGAGAAGAAGCGGTAGCAGTCATAGAGGAAGGTGGAGGAAGAAGAAGAAGAAGAAGAAAATCAAATAAAAAGAAAAAAATCAATGAAAATATTACCAAACTAATTTATAAAAAAGGTAGAATTTTAAGCTTAAACACTTACTTTGTATTGTGATTTACCTAAAAATTACAGTAGATGAGGACGAGCGAAGAATCAAATACAAGAAACCAACGCCTCAAAAATCCTAGAATTACCGGAACATCTCAGGAGGGGGAGAGAGAGAGAGAGAGAGAGAGCCCAAATGCATTCAGATGGCTACAAATAATCGATAATTAGGGATTTAAGCTGATAGGTTTGGATCGAATCAATGCAAACCTGTTTAAAAAAATTTCGAAACCCACTGATAACAGTAAACGGCCTTATCGGCCCGATATATCGGGAATATCGGCCAATGAAACTGTGTATTGGGTTTTTTTCCCGTCAATTATTGTGATATCAGATCGGTTCGTATCCGATACCAATATATCTGCCGTATCGGCCGATATTTAAAACATTGGCATTATGTGGCTTGGAAATGATCTTGCATATCATGACTAAGGTACTAACAATCACAAGCAAATTCCAGCAGAAACAAGGTTCAAAGCCATGGTGTTGGAAACTCTGAAATAAAAATAATGATATGGAGACGAATATATCTAAGGGAGTACTGATTATGGGCACTGGGTTGTGATACACCTCATACTGGACCACTCTTCTCCTGAGCTAGATATATAACCGGCCATGTTTTCCCTCTCATTTCTTGCTGCCCTCCTTTCTCCAGCAGCATGTAAGGTCATGCGTGGCTGAATAAGGTGACTCTGGAAAGTTCTGCCACATTTTCCCATAGCTTAGAGTTCTTGGACTTTCTTTCTTTCTTCTTGACCATAAGCTCGCTCAGTTCATATGATGAGACCCATGTCATCTTGTTTGACTGGAGTTGAGGTATTGTTTGCTAACCAGTTGAGATCTAGTGCTTGAAGTTCGCTTGCCAGGCTCCTTGTGCATTAGCTTTTTTTAGAGCTCCATCCTTAATATATCAAAATGTAACGAAACAAAAATCAAAGAATCGTAATCTCCTAAGCCTATATGTTGTCAGTGAGTTACTTCTAATGACTACGCATATTCTCACCAATAATGTCATCCAGTCACATACTCCTCTGTATCATCTATGTTTTCGTTATGCTTTCTTTGATGGACGAATGGACTAGCTCACATTTGTGCTCAAAAAATGGTGTCATGCAGGCTCTTGCATTGGCGATGGCATACCAATCAGTGACCAGTCACCACAAACAACGTCCGCCTATAGATGACCTTGGACCATACGATCCCGTACCAATTAGAGGTACTGTTCTTTAACCTGCTGTTTGAACCGAAATAATCAATTGAAGTTTTCATTCGACCTCTATATGTATTCACATTTGAATCTCCCTCTCTCATGCTGTGATTGATACATTTGCTTGAGCTTCGTAAGGTCTTCTGGTGGTGTGTTTTGTGCAGGTGAAACATAACGGGCAACTGGTCAGTGAATCGATCGGTGCAGACTTGAGCAATTGTTAAAAGGTTTTCATCGCACATTTATCTCCATCGAAATTTACTTTCCACCGCATATGTATGCTTTGTTGTATCTATGTTCAGTTGTTTTTCTTCCTTTTTTTTTTGTTTTTTGCCTATGCTGTGTTGTATCCATTTTCAGTATCGTTTGCTTTGTAGTTGACATTGGTTTCAATTAACACTTGATAATGTTGTCATCGTCCTTTGCTTTGAAAGGCTATTTCTTGTTTGCTGATATCTATTTTTAGCATATCAATTATATCACACTTGTCTTCTGAGCTGTGTTTGAGTTACAATGTGAAAAGTTTGTTTGGATGTCATATTAACTACAACAAAACTCGGTTATGTTAGAGAGTAATCAAACTCAAGAGAAAATAGGGATAAGCTTTTCTTAGAGATAGACTGAGTAACCATGGCCATAGGCCATGGTTCTCTATATATTAAATTAGAGAGGGGGAGATGAAGGGCCTCTAGGAGACCAAGTGTCCACATTACCCATAGTAATGGGACCAATGAGTGGGTAATGAAGGAGGGGAGGCCAAAAGCCTCCCTCGTTCTTTTGGCCTCCCTCATTCATAACACTCCCCCTTATCCATTCATCACTTTGGTCTCAGTATTTGAGGCAAAGAGTGGTGGATACTTCTGGATCCAGAGTAAGTGTGTTTGCCTCGTTAAAACCTTAGCTGTGGAAAAACCCAGTGGGAAAACCCAACAGCTTAAGGAAAAAGAGTGCAACCCACAGGTTACTCCCCCTGATCCGTACAAGCTTCAGGCTTGCAGGTCTTTCAATTGTCGCATACCAATGTTCTTTACAAGCTTTACAAAAGTATATTTGGGCAAAGACTTAGTAAAAAGATCAGCTAAGTTGTTGCAGGACTGTATCTGCTGAACTTCGATCTGCTTGTCCTCCTTTAGCTCATGTGTCCAGAAAAACTTGGGAGATATGTGCTTCGTCCTGTCGCCCTTGATGTAGCCCTTTTGAAGTTGAGCAATGCATGCAGCGTTGTCTTCAAACAGGACGGTAGGCTCCAAATCACCGGTCTTCAGGCCAGTAGATTGAAGAATGTGTTGGACGACGGATCGTAGCCAATAACACTCTCCGCTTGCTTCATGGATCACAATGAGCTCCGAATGGTTGGATGATGTAGCTGTTGTGGTTTGCTTTATCGATCTCCAGGAGATAGCAGTAACTCCGTAGGTAAAAACAAAACCCGTTTGGGATTTTGCCGTGTGTGGATCTGAGAGATAACATGCATCAGCATAACCAAATAATTTGGGGGAGGCACCTCTCTGGTAGTAAAGTCCAAGATCAATGGAACCCTGGAGGTATCGCAGAAGATGCTTTACTCCGTTCCAGTGGCGCTTTGTGGGCGCTGCACTGTGTATGGCTAGAAGATTAACTGTAAAAACTATATCGGGACGCGTACAGTTAGCCAGATATAGAAGTGATCCAATTGCACTGAGGTAGGGTACTTCAGGACCCAGTATCTCCTCCCCCTCTTCCAGTGGCCGGAAGGGGTCCTTATGTACATCTAGTGATCTTACGACCATAGGAGTACCTAAAGGATGACATTTATCAATATGAAACTTGCGTAGAAGTTTCTTTGTATAATTAGATTGGTGTAATAGGATTCCACCTCTTAGGTGTTCTATCTGTAAGCCAAGACAATACTTTGTTTTGCCTAGGTCTTTCATTTCAAAAGTATGTTTTAGGCTTTCAGATATCTCATTGATCTCTGCAGGAGATCCTATGAGATTTAAGTCATCTACATATACAGCTATGATGACGAATCATGTTCCCGTTCTTTTTATAAAGATACACGGGCAGACTTCATTATTCGTGAATCTTTGCTGTGCAAGGAAATCACTTAGTCTGTTATACCACATCTTGCCCGATTATTTTAGACCATATAATGATCTATGTAGCCTTACAGAGAATACGTCCCGAGGTATCTCTTTCATCTCTGGTGGTAGATTAAACCCATCAGGAAGTCTCATATAGATATTTTTATCTATATCGCCATATAGATATGCAGTCACAACGTCCATGAGCTGCATTTCTAGGCTTTCCAGAGAAGTTAGGCTTATTAAAAATCGGAATGTGATCGAATCCATGACCGGGGAATACGTATCTTCGTAATCAATCCCCGGTCTTTGGGAAAATCCATGGGCTACAAGGCGTGCCTTATAGCGAACGATCACATTATTTTCATCTCTTTTTCTTATGAAAACCCACTTATATCCCACAGGTTTTACACCTACTGGTGTTTGGACTACTGGTCCAAAGACTTTGCGTTTTAAGAGTGAGTCCAGCTCTACTCTTATTGCCTCGTCCCACTTTGGCCAATCATATCGGCGTTTACATTCCGCTAAAGATCGTGGTTCGACGTCATCGTCATATTCAGTGACGTGAACGGCAATATCGAACGCAAAATCGTCGTCGACGACTATGCTATTTCTGTCCAGTACTTCTCCAGTACGTACAAAATTTAATGATGTTTCTCCTATTGTTTCCTCTGCTGGGGAAATCAGGAGGGGAGAAGTAGCTGGTCTGAGCTCAGCATCTTGTGGAGGGATAATCTTAGTATCTCCAGGAGTCTTCCGCTTTCGAGGAACTTTATCTTTTGAACATGGTGGG
>CM061130.1:82982249-83027392 GCA_030789695.1 Scilla litardierei | reverse complement strand
CTCGGTATCTAATACCGTTTTTACACATAAGTCTTTCTAGACTTCATGTGGTAGAGCCTTCGTGAGTGGATCTGCTAAACTGTCTACTCTATATACTTAAGGGGTTTCTATGTTCATGTTGGACCAACCATTTGAATCTTATTCAAATAATTCTTTTGGTCTTTCAGAATCCATAATATTTTATTTCCTTGGATTTATCCAGTTCATCGTACCTTACGATAATAATTTTAAATTAGTTACTGGTCATTTAAAATGGCTCATATCTATTTCTGATAAAGTGTCAAACCTTTTAATTACTTCGTCAAAATAAATGTTCCATCCCTTTGTTGCCTCGCATGTAATATATCCGCTCCCACTGACCTTGAAAACCTTCTGGCTAATTCATACAAGTTTGTTCGTCTAAATCATATTTAGAAATACGAACGTATAATCGAATGTTCCAGTTTTCAAGGTCATCATGAGCACTTACATCGAGTTTGGTCCGAGTAGATTTGTACACATCTGCTAGCGAAAAACAGTTTCATCCTAATCTGTTTTATAGGAATTGGGATGAAACCCGTTCTCGACCAACATGATTGCACTTCATTATTTTTCTTTCTGCACCAATCTTTCAACTTAAAGTTTTACTTGCAGAAAATGAGGAAACATTTTTCTTGGGCACGAAAAGTAAACTCCAAAATTTATTTACGCACACGGACCTATTCTGATTGCATCAAGTTACAAATCGAAGTCACTACTCCGAATTTCATCTTAGAAGTTGACTAAGTCATCATCAATTATGATGTCTAACTCGACTCTTCGTCTCACGAGATTCGAGTAATTATACAACTTCCTAAAGATCGATTTAATAATATCTTATTAATAATGTCCTCATAGAATATTATCAAAACCTAGGCATTACTATCTAGGACTTAACCCAGAGGGAGGACTTAACTTAGAGTCACTTGCTATGGATCACACCAAGTCTAACTAAGTGTGATTCATACCTTTTAACACATCGATGTGTTTAACAAACTTGACTTGAGAGAAAATCATATTTTCTTTTAGTTACGCAAGATTTTATATATCTAAGTATTTGACCATTCGATCTAATCGAATCAGTTTAAATACTTTTATCATTTCGTTCTTTATTTTATCAGACTTGTGTTTTATCAAGAACACGTGTCTTAATAAAATATAAGAATAACTTATTTTGGTTAATCTAGACTCGGGTACATCAGTATGTACGAGACTTAGTTTGACAACTCATTCTCCCACTGTCTTATAGATGAGTTTCGGCCATTATATCTTAAGAGGATAAGATTCACAATTGTTCGTAGACCTCATAATACGAGAGGTCAGACCCCTCTTTATGTGACTTGTGAAGTTTAGTCTCTCGATACGGCCTAGTCTATTTTGCCATATAAGTTTGCTACTATCTTGTGTATTTATATATTAACACTAGTCATAACACGTGCCCGCGGGAATGATTCATTTAAGATTTTCCTCCGTGAAATCTTTGTTCCCCAAAAAATTATTTCTACAAACAACATTGTGCGAAACAACAAATTAGCGGGTGCCTTCGGCGTGGAACAACAAATTTGCCGCAGGCGCCTTCGACACGAAACAACAAATTCGGCGTGGGCGCCTTCGACGCGGAACAACCAATTTGACGTAGAACAACAAATTCCGTGTGGGCTCCTTTAGTGCGGAACAACAAATTAGCGTAAAAAATTTAGTGTACGGACTCCTTCGTCACAGACCCCATGTCCTCGAGCATTTAAGATATTCACATCAGAGTTATATGCATTCAAAATGGGTCAACAACGTTTTTATCATGTGCATATGTAACTAATTATTATGTTGATACAAATTATACAAAGTGTGAAAAACTCTGTTCATGTGCATATGTATCAGAGTTTAGTGGAAAAACCGTGTTGGTACAAATTATACAAATTTGAATGTACATGATTACACCCTGCTGATACAATCTTATATGCATATACAAAGTTGTATCAACAGAGTTATGGAAACTCTGTTGATTTAAATTTGAAAGTAAATACATAGGCACATCATGTTCATTCCACTAAAAACTGACGCATTATCTATTTATCAACAGTTTCTTTTCCACTAAATATTCTGTATTTGCATCAAATTTATATCTGCATCAACTTTGTATCGAAGTTTATCAACAGAGTTATATTTTGGCATTGGGCACTGGCATGTATTAAATCACCACACAATCTGACATGATTAAAAAGAATTAAAATCTTAACCTGAAAATTACAAATCTTGTACACAACATGAAAATTGTGGGTATACATTCCAACCTGAAAATACAAACTGCGGGCATGCACAGTATACATTCCAACCAAAATACAAATTGTGGGCATCCACATTATATATTCCAACCAAAATACAAATTGTGGTCATGCTCAGGATACATTCCAACCAAAATTTGGGGAAAATTGTGCAAAAAAATATAAACTTCGAGGGAAAATATGACAGGATACAAATCATTGGATTCGGCATCCACTTGATTCTTGAGGGAAGCAAAGAACAGAACATCCTCCACTTGAAATGGATGACAAAACTGCAAGGAATCATAATTGAGTTTAAGTAGAAAAAGGGCAATATGCAGTAACATGATTACGGCCTAAAATAAAGAGCAAATGTTACCAAAAATTGCTGTTGTCAGAATACCATCACCAATCATCATGCAAGCAACAAATGAACTGCAAGTAGCAAAGCAGTTCTCAGCTTCTTGTGCTTCTCTAGAAATCTTTTCAAAGAAGAAGGGATTGTGTTGCGACCCGTGTTGCCATTCATGTAATATGTTGAGAGCTCCTCATCTGCTGCCTGTTGATTAGGAAGCAAACTGAACTTTGCATGTCCGAACAGGACTGAACACAAAGCAGATGTCCCTACTGCACAACATTTCAGATAGATATTACTATCCAAGTGCCGTGGCCCGTGGGGATGTATCCCAAGTTGGAAAATACCTAGTACTCACCTTCACCATTGTCATCAGCAGTCAACACTGTGAATGTTCACCGCTTCATTTTGGAAACTATTTGAGCACAAAAGCAGGCAGATTATGGATTCTTAGAATGCTCACCACTTCATTCTTTCTGGCACTTGTACAGGCTAGCATCTCTGCTACCTTTTCTAGCAGCTTCTTTTCTTCGTTAGCCGCAGATTCCTGCAAGCACAATATAACCGACAACAGAAATAATAGCTTAGGATACTAACATCAGTCCGGGTAAAGGAGTAAATACCTCTAACTTCATCCCAAGCTCACATGATTCTTCCAGAATCTTATTCAATCTCGATGCATGAATATCCAATGCAGGGAAGCTCACATGATACCTCTAACTTGTAGATGACAAGATCTTGTTAATGAAAAAAATTTATGTAAAAAATTTTATGATGATAGGATCTTGGCGTATCAAAATTTGTCAGGTTTTTGATATGCCTGATACAATCTTAAACCTGATAGAGTATTGATATGCATGTATAGATTTTTGATACATTTTTAAACCTGATAGAGTTTTAAAATAATCCTTTTTGTCGTTTTACTCTGTTAATAAAAATTTGTGCTCAAATTATTTGGTTACTCAACTTGATACAAAATCAACACCCAGTATCTACATTCAGTTCAAAACTGAGTTGAGAATATGTTGCTCAAATGCCATAACAAAACTGAGTTCAAAATAACATAACTCCCATTCTCAACTCTCATTTCTTACCAAAACTGAGTTCAAAATATGTTGCTTAAATGTACATTCAGTTTTTTCAAAAAAAAACTCTAATGCATATCCTGTCAAAATATGTTGCTCAAATGAAAATTATCTGGTTACACAGCTTGATACAAAAATTATTTGATTACTCAGCTGGATGCAAAAGCTTGAGTATCAACACCCAGAATAACAATTTTTGCATATCTAGCTTATATATTATTTGGTTACTCAGCTTGATACAAAATTATTTGGTTAGAAATAATTTTTGACAGGATAAACATATCCAGCTTGATACAAAAGCTTGATACAACACCCAGAACAACAAAAATTGCATATCAAGATATGCATGATTTCTCTCCAACTGTGAGAAAAAAATTTTGCTCACAGTTGGACACGATATGCATTATTTCTCTGAAATAATTTTTTTCTCCAAATAATTTTTTGAATGGTCACAGTTGAATGGTCCTGTCAAAATTTTTGTTGTATTTGCTGATATCTTATCAAAAAAGCATTATTGCTCACAGTTGGGCAGGAATATTTTTGTTTGAATTTTGACAGGACCATTCAGCTGGATAAGTGACGTGCGTTTATATTTCATATATTCACGCACATTTTCTTTTGTGTTTCCCCGTGTTTTTCGCCGTCTTTTATTCGTTTTCTTGTATTTTCTCGTTTTCTTTCACTTTTCTTTGTTTATCCATGATTGCAGGGGATTGACCGTGTAGGGGACGTTTAACGATGATATCTCAAGTCCCCGGAGCAACGGGAGGAGTCGCGCGTGATCCAGGGGGTCAAACGTCAAAGAATTCATCTTTCAGCCCCTCACCCGGTCGGTTGGTCATCTCCAACCGATCGGGTGATGCACGCGTGCACCACCCGGTCTCTGCCGCAGCTCATAAGGAAGTCACCCGACCGGTTCACAGACCGGTTCAGCGGGGGCCTATTCTCTGTCTTTTCGAGCAAAATGCCAACCGATCGGGTGACTCTCACCCGATCGGTTCATCTGTAGCTGATGTTGAAGAGCTGAAGACACGGGCGTCCAACCGATCGCTTCACCCGACGGCTCCAAGATCCAACCGGTCACCCCAAGAACTCAACCGACCGGTTCATCTGACCGGGTGAAGCTCCGCCGTTTTCTGTTTACTATTTGTAACAGATCACCCGATCGGTTGACTTGTCAACCGATCGGGTGGCGCTTTTCCTGCGGGTTTGGACCCGAACCATTAGGGTTTCGAAGTGGGGCTATAAATACTCGAAGTTGGCCGACTGAAGGGAGATCTCCTGGAGTTTTGAGGGCTTTCTGCCCCCCTTCTCTTGGGAGTTCTAGGTTAGTTTTAGATTAGGTATTTTCTTCAATAAGTCTTGTATGGGATCAACGATTCACTCAAGATAAGTATTCTCCTCTCTTTTTCTCCATTGTTTGTATTGTGTTTATTTTGCTTGATGGTGAAAGTTTGTGTTTCTTTTGTGTTGCTGGTTTTTATGTTATTCACCATTGAGTAGTTTCGATGAACCCTAATACGGGTTAGGGTAGGATTGATGCTTGGAAATTTACATTAGACTTGGTTGCATGGCACGTGTTCGATGAAATGTGTCAATGGGGATTTCTATCAATCTGAGTCCAATTCGTACGGCAACACACTAGATGTGTTGGGGATTGGGGTCCGGTGCTTGTCCTGTCAAGATCCGCTTCGATGTATTGCTAGAAATCACATTTGACCTATTTGGCCATTAGGGTTACGCGGGGGTGTTTCATTGTCATTGGCGGGAGAAAGACCGCCTCTGACCGTCGGGCCAAGGGGGAATAAACTTGGCGGTTGACTCCCTAGCCATAGCTCACGCCCCTAGCGTAGACATCGAGTCCTCACGCGCGGGAGCGGCTTGGACGAAGTGTTGGGAGATATCATTGTGGCCTTAATGCTCCCGGTTTCGGAAGGTGTTAATGGACATGGGAATGCCCACCGTCCGGAACCGGGTAGGCCTAGCGTGCTTGGCACCGACCGGAATATCGGGCCATGGACGCTAGGTACCACCTTTTGGGGCAATGTCTCACCCTGGATCAAGTCAAATTCCAAGTGTCATGAGTGCTCTAGCCCGTGTTAGCGGGGATTCACGTCGTGTCTTTTCATTTATTTCTTTTATTTCTACACTTCCACCCATAACATCCGCGTAGCTAGCACACGACCTAGGCGAGGCTAGTAGCCACTCAAGCCATCCACCTCCCTGTGTTCGATATACCCGCACCCTACACTAACCGTGCACTTGCGGTAAAACGACACCTCGCCGCCGCGACGCAAGCGGGGCGCCGGTCAAGTTTTTGGCACCGTTGCCGGGGAGGCGTTCGGTTTGATATTAGCTTAGCTTGGGTTCGTTAGACTACGCATAAAAACACAAAAAAAAATTTCTTTTTCCTTTTTTATTTTATTTTTTTTAAAAAATATATATATATTGAATAACCAAGAAATTTTTCCCCCACCATTATATTATCTTTTTGTTATTCTCTTGTACTATTGACGCTCCTCTCTAGTTTTCTTATTTTGTTGTCCAGGTATCTTTGATATTGCCATGTGGAGATCAGATTTCGATGCTCAGATGAGAGGCTACAATCCCTATTCATTTTTGGTTTGTGAGACTTGTGGGATGGCGGGGCACGTGTATTATGATTGCCCATATACGCTTGAGAGCCTCCCCCTACACCAAGGCCATACATTTTCCCACAACCATTGCCCGAACACCTCCCATCCATTTCCTCAACCTTATATCCCTCCACCACCACAAGAAGAATCAAGTCTCGTATCTCTCCTTGAAGGTGCCATGTTTAATCAAGGCCAATTCTTACAAAACATGATGTCACCAATTACCGAGACTACGCCAAAGAGAGGGGATGAAGGAGAGGATATACCTACTTTCATGGTTGAGACTACCATGCCGTCGGCCACCATAGACAAATCTTATGCCGATACCCCATTTTTCCATCACTACCACTTGGATGACGAAGCATTTTTTGATGATGATAGTGAGGATGGGGAGATTTATCTAGGATCTGGGGGAGAGATTTCTTGTCTTGATTTGGATACCCCACATGAGTCCTATGAGAGCACCGAGGAGTTTACAGAGCTTATGCAAAAGGACGAGGAGGATGTGCGTGAGGACGAGGACACCACGACCACATATGAGGGGTCCGCTCCACATCCACCTCCACAGCCATCTCTGTCACAGCTTCCTCCTTGGTCGGTGGTCAACCACGAGGATGTCATTCAGGACATCAGGCAGATGGTGGAGTATGAGCATATCGTCGAGGAGGATGTGCATGAGGGCTTGGATACGATCGTCCACTTCATGGAGCCCGAGCCACATCTACCTCTACCGTCACGCTCCACTTCTTCTGTGGCTGAGCATCTACTTGAGCATATTGCCCCTATTCAGGGAGATTTTCATACTCACTCTCACTCCACATTTGAGTCTCGCTTTTCACGTCCTATTTCTTTAGACTCATATATATATGACACACCATATCTCTCACAGGACACAGGATCGACTTCCCTTGAGGTATGCTGCGGTGTGTCACCACCTGGAGAGCAACTTCACATGGAGAGCGGGGATTTGATCGTCGCTAGCACAGAGGATAGCATACCATTTCCAGGGAGTGTTCGCCACATTTCATATATTTTACCATCATTTACCGGCGACTATCTCTGGGATACATTTATTTTGGGAAATAATTTCTTGCCATGGACTAATGCACCTCGTCCTTTGCAGGTCACAGGTGGACACCTACGAGGGATGCTTGGAGGTGCATTGCTTGGGTCCATTGGCACACGTGGCACAGCACTTCTGGCGGAGCCACAGAAGGAGAAGTTAGAGCAGCTACCTGCCCCGCTCCAGATCTTGGATCCACATATGCTTAGGTGTATCCTAATCCAGTAGTGTAAAAATTTACCGCTTTCTAGTTTAGGTTTGAATAATCTCGTCTCCTCTCATTAGCGAGGGGAGCGTATCTAGGGTTTGCTTTTGCATCTTAATAACCCATCATGCCGTGCCCTTCTATCATTTCACCCCCACATCCTCTTCTGAGGAGAATGAGCACGCTGTCTCTCCTGCATTCTGATTTCTTTCTTTTCCGATTTTCCCCTAGCATATTTCTGCATCACATTGATCATATCATTTTGCTAGCATTGTCATGTTCAGCTTGGGGGAAATCGACTTTTGTGTGCATGTTTTCGTGTGTCGTTGTCGTGTGTTTGTGTCTTTGAGTCCTTCGTTGCGTTTTATATCTTTTATTCTGTATGTTTTTTTTTCTTTATTTTCCAGTTTCGTTCATGTGTTTCTTGTGTTTTTCATTTTTTGTGTCGGTGTGTAACTCCCCCCCCATTTTCATTGCCCTCCCGTATTCACTACTATTGCATTGAGGACAATGCAAGTTTCAGCTTGGGGGAGTCGCACTTCGTGCGTCATTTGTGTCGTTTTTCTTCGTTTTTGAGTCGCTTTCCATCGTGTTTTTCTTTTTTCTTCTCATCTTTTGTTCTCTCTCTCTCTCCTAGAGATGACCCCATATGATGAAGTGCCACAAAATCACACACACCTAGCATGGCATCGATAATCACACTCACTAACCCTAGGTTATCGATTCCTTTTGCATTTCACGCTTCGTGGGTCCACTTTGCTTTTATGTGAGTCGTGTGTCGTGTCTAGCTTATAGTGTGCTTCTACTTTGTGATGTTGATTTATATACCTACCCTTGGTTGACCCCTAGATTATCATGCTTCGATATTGAATATGCGGTATTTGCTTCTAATGTCTGCTTCTACATGCATGTGACGTGCGTCTATATTTCATATATTCACGCACGTTTTCTTTTGTGTTTCTCCGTGTTTTTCTGCCGTCTCTTATTCGTTTTCGTATGTTTTTCCGTTTTCTTTCACTTTTCTTTGTTTGTCCATGATTGCAGGGGATTGACCATGTAGGGGACATTTAATGATGATATCCCAAGTCCCCGGAGCAACGGGAGAAGTCACGCGTGATCCAGGGGGTCAAACGGCGAAGTATTCATCTTTCAGCCCCTCACCCGGTCGGTTGGTCATCTCCAACCGATCGGGTGATGCACGCGTGCACCAACCGGTCGCTACCGCAGCTCACAAAGAAGTCACCCGACCGGTTCACAGACCGGTTCTGCGGGCGGCTGTTCTCTGTTTTCTCGAGCAGAATTCCAACCGATCGGGTGACTCTCACCCGATCGGTTCATCTGTAGCTGAAGAAGATGAGCTGAAGACACGGACGATTCAACCGGCCGATTCACCCGACCGCTCCAAGATCCAACCGGTCGCTCAAGAACTCACCCGATCGGTTCATGTGATCGGGTGAAAACTCGCCGTTTTCTGATATTATTTGTAACGGATCAACCGATCGGTTGACTTGTCAACCGATCGGTTGATGCGACGGCCTATATATAGAGCCCCTAGGGTTCCAGAAACGGGGAGTTGCTGTTTTTCTACTGTTTTATTTCCTTGTGACGGCTGTAATTGTTACTCTTTTGTAAGTATTCAGATCTTTCTAAAATTTTAGTATTGTCTTTATTACTCCTTTACTTCCGCATTGCAATTGTCCGATTATGATTTCAACTGTTAAATTTCATTTAGATTGCTTTTTCATGAATTTTTGTGAGTAGTTCCCAAATCTGGGATTTTGGTGGAAACCCCTTCGGGGGCTCTTCCCGATGCGTCCGTAGGGTTAGGAAATCGATAGGGAGTAGGAATCTAACGGTTACGCGGGGTGTTTCATTGTCATCGGCGGGAAAAAGACCGCCTTTGACCGTTGGGCCAAGGGGGAATAAACTTGGTGGTTGACTCCCTGGCCATAGCTCACGCCTTTAGCGTAGACGCCGAATCCTAGCACGCGGGAGCGGCAGGATGAGACGTCGGGAGATATCGTTGCGGGCTTAGTGCTCCCGGGATCGATCAGTGTTAATGGACACGGGAGTGCCCACTGATCGAATCCGGGAAGTCCGGTGTATCATCCTGGGCACCGACCGGAATATCGGGCCCATGGGACGCCGGTACCACTTTCAGAGGCAACGTCTCACCATTAGACCCTAATCCCGATCGCTATCCATACCCGTAGGCCGTATCGGCGGGAGTCTCTCGTCGGGTTGGAAACCAAAGTCCCGGGTTTACTTTCTTTTTGTTCATACCCTTTTATTTCCTTTCGTGACAACCATCTACCGATTCGGGCTAGCTCGCCCCTCGGGGTGATTTTGGTCCTACCTGACCCAAGCACAACCTCGCCTCCCTGAGTTCGATATTCCCGCACCCTACACTAACCGTGAAACTTGCGGTAAACGACACCGCGCCGCCGCGACGCAAGCGGGACGCCGGTCAAGTTTATGGCGCCGTTGCCGGGGAGGCAACGTGCTTGATATTTTAGGATCTCTTGAACCCTCGTGTCTAGCTCACATCCCTACCTCGCGATAATTTTCGCATTTTTTTTTCTTTTTCTTAATTGTTTTTCTTATTTTTATTTCTTATTTTATCTGTTTCTTTCCCACTTGTCGCTTCACGGGTGTTTGTTGTTTTTCATGCGTAGGAGTTCAAGGAGTCTTGACGACTTGATTCCCCTCGATCCAGAGATTAACGCCACCCTTAGGCGTTTGGCCGCCGAGAAGCGAAGAAGGGAAGATCCCGAATCCATGGAGGAGAACACCCCACCTCACAAGTCTCTGCTGGAGTACTCGATGCCCTCCATCGAGTCCACTTCCGCCATCCGATCTCCAGCTATTGCGGCCCAAATCTTTGAGCTGAAGCCGTCTCTAGTGACATGGATCCAGCAGGACCAGTTTGCGGGTGCGCCCATGGAGAGCCCGATAGAGCACCTGGACTCCTTCTTGGAGAAGTGTGACACCTTCCGAATTAATGGTGTCACTACAGAGGCTATCCGTCTGAAGCTGTTCCCCTTCTCGTTGCGGGACAAAGCCAAGCAATGGTTAAGGGGGAATGACCCCAACACTTTCAACACCTGGGAGAAGCTCTCCAACGCTTTTCTGACGAAGTTCTTTCCTCCGGGGAAGACCATGAAGTTGAGGAGTGAGATCTCCTCCTTCTCCCAGGCCAGCCACGAGTCCTTGCATGAGGCTTGGACGAGATATAAAGAGATGCAAAGAAGATGCCCTCACCATGAGCTTCCGAAGTGGCAGATTATCAATATGTTCTACAATGGGTTGAGGGATGACCTTAAATCTTCTATGGACGCCGCGGCTGGGGGTTCCTTCATGTCCCGAAGCGAGGAAGATGCCGGGAATATTCTGGAAAACATGGCATCCAACAATGAGCGGTGGTGCGACGAGAGAGCCACACCAAGAACTGGGGGTATACACAGAGTCGAGTACGTCGACAAACTTTCAAGCAAGTTCGACTTGCTTTCGACCCAGATCTCCGCACTGATGGTAGGAGCCGGTGGGGCAGGTACACAGCAAGTTTCTGCGGTAGAGTCCGAATTCCTTGGGGAATTCGACGGTGGTGACATCTCACCACCGTTGGATCAGGCGAGCGCACTATTTTACAACCCCACGGGGAATGCGCCATATCCGCCAAGGACAAATTCCAACCCAGCCTACTCTCCCAACAACTGGAACCACCCGAATTTCAGTTACCGCCCACCATTTCAGCCCTCGCCGCCTCAGCAGCCGCAGCAACAAATCTATCGGCCGGCTAGACCACCGCAGAATCAGGGTCAGCTGCAACCGTTTCAGCAGAAACCTCAGTAACAAACGTACGCTCCCAGGAATCAGCAGCCGTTCCAGCAGCAGCAGTATGGCCAACAGAGGGCCGTCTCTCCGGTTGAGTCTCTCTTGACTCAATATATTACCAACCAGGAGAGAATCAACCAAAAGCTAGAAATGGGCCAGCGGACCCTCACGGACCAAGTAACCCAGCTGGGGTTACAGGTGGCGAACCTTGCTAGGTCACAAAACCAATTGCCGCCACAACCGGAGGTGAACCCGAGGGGAGCAACACAAACATCGGCACTCGTGCACGAGCACGCGAATGTGTCCGCTATCGTTCTGAGAAGCGGGACACAAATCCCTTCTAGAGTGTCCCCTAGCAACCCGGAAGCACCATTGGTCGTCGAGAGACCGACTGAAAAATTAAACGACACCGGTGCTTCGTCACCAAATCCCATGACTCCGGAGGGAGTGTCTGAAGAAGAGAAGAGGAAGAAGGAAGAGAGCCCAAGAGTGTATAAACCCGTTGTGCCATTTCCACAACGGTTGGCTCAGGCGAAAATTGATGAGAAATATGGGAAGTTCTTCGCTATGGTCAAGGACCTAAGCTTGCAAATCCCCTTCTTGGAGGCAATTGAGACAATCCCCTCCTATGCAAAATTCTTGAAAGATTTGGTGACCAAAGGGTCAAGAAAAGAGAAAGTGGTGCTGACGGCAGAATGTAGCGCTCTTATCCAGAGGGATAACCCGCCAAAGCTCAAGGACCCGGGGAGCTTCTCTATCCCTTGCACGATCGGGGCTGTGAAGATTAATCGTGCACTCGTCGATCTAGGAGCGAGTGTTAGCTTGATGCCCTTGTCGATGTACAGAAGGATAAGAATGGGTGATTTGGAGCCCACCGGGATGACCCTACAACTAGCTGACCGGTCGGTCAAATATCCAGTGGGAATTGTTGATGATCTCCCCGTGAATGTGAGAGGGGTGCATGTGCCTATGGACTTTGTAGTCATGGACATGCCCGAAGACGCACACCCCCCATTATCCTGGGACGGCCTTTCATGGCCACTGCAGGCGTTCTTATAGATGTGAAGAACGGAAAACTCTCCTTGAACTTCAGCGGAGAGAAAGTTGAGTTTGACCTGGGACTATCCATGAAGCACCCCGACCCTCCTGATGACCTCCGGTGTAATTTGCTGGAGATAGAAGAAGAAAAGGCTGTAGAGGAGAGCTCCTGGGAGATTCTCCTGAGAAACCCCCCCCCCCCCCCCCCCCGATGACTTGGGGAATTCTGAAGATGAAGAAGGCCCCGAAGACAAAGAAGCTGCTGGAAGACCGAGTGCAGCGAGAACGACCCCTCCCGGGTTCCCCAAGTTTCCCCCTGTAAGGAGAACGGGGAAAGAGCTTACGGACCTCACTAAAGACGAGGTCCGAATCCTGAAGAAGATGGCGGGAAGCGCCAACACCAAGGAAAAGCCCCCGGATCTCAAGAACAAAGGGAGGGTGGTCGAGCAAGTACTTTTCCAGCCGCTGACTACCCTGAGCGCCCTCAGCTCCAACAAGGAAGAGATGCCTAAGTTTGTGCATCACCCGTATAAGCCACCATGAGCATCTCTTGCGGGCGTCGAGCCAACGACGTTAAACAAGTGCGCTTCATGGGAGGCAACCCATGTTCTAAACTTTTTCCCACTTTTTAACGTTAATTTTTACTTTATTTTATCTATTTTTATAAATAAAATCAGCCGCGAGAACATCCGTTCGGGGACTTAAGCAAATTTCTTGGTTTTTGCAGGAAACAGGCCCCAACCGATCGGGTGACAACTCACCCGATCGGTTGGGATGTATCAGATACATGCCGAGATCTGTCCCCGAATGAACCGATCGGTTGAGTAATGAAGAGACCGGGTGGAAGACCGGGTGAGCTGGGGAGAACTTTCGGAAAATTTTGAGGAATATCAACCGATCGGTTGAGTTTGAGCGCGATCGGTTGACCTGACCGGGTGAGAAGCCCTAAGTTCTCGGGAAATTTAGTGGAGCGGCCAACCGATCGGTTGACAAGTCAACTGATCGGTTCGCATGTAGCATTTCTTCGGTAAAATTTTCGACCTAACAGTCAACCGATCGGTTGAGAAGTCACCCGATCGGTTCGACTTAAAACCCTATATAAACCCCCCCCCCCCCCGACACCCGCTCGTTTCCATCTCGCCCGATCGCCAGAAATCCCCAAACCCGCCGTCGTTTCGCCTTCCCCTCTTCTCCAACAACCGATCTTCACTCCCCCACGCCCTCCACTCCTCCATTACTCCCACTCTCCACCTCCTTCATCAACCCCTCCATCATCTCAACTCTCTCTCTCCTCACATTCCGAGATTTTGACCTAATTTTCCCAAAACCACCCCCATTTCGAAAATCATTGCCGAAGGAGTTCGCCGCGGCTCCACGCTACTCTCGCTGAACAGTGTGGGGCATCAACGAGCAAGCTCCGCCACTCCGCTTGGGTAAACTCGCTCCTAAGCTTATTTTATACATTTGCCCTATTTATTGTGCTTGCTCGTTTGCTTGTGTTGGTGTGCATCCACGATTTTTGCACTAATTCTTGCTCGCACGCACACATGGCTAAAGATAAGGATAAGGGGAAGGGTATCATGAGGGAAGAGGAGCCGTCTCGAAAGAGACGAAAACAAACACGCCCCCCTTCCCGTACACGAGCACTTACACTTGGCCCTCCTCCACCTGTTATTCCCCCTGTGGACCCAATGTTGGGCCCACACGGGTATATTTTTCGGAACCAGGAGCACAAAGACTTTTACCGTAGGCTTGATGCTCGAGGGCATCTATCCACCAAGTTCCCGCACGCACGTACACTTGTCGATCTCGGTGTCTTCACCGAGGTCGAATCTCTTTTCGCTAACTTGGGGTGGTTAGCCTTTCTTAATACACATGCCATATCCTTCCCGGCCCTCACACTCGAATTCCTCTCTACACTCGTCTGGGAGTCCAGGTCGATCATTAGATTCAGGGTGCGTAACCGTAGTGTCACCACAAATCTGAACACGATTAATGATATATTTGGTTTCCCCAATCTCGGGGATGATGCCATCCGACACTACGGGTACACGCCTGAGTTTGATGTCGATCAGTTCTGGTTCCGCCTCACATTGATCCGTGACTACCCCCGAGGTCGGGCCAAGGCCTCCTCCATCATTCATCTCGTGTTTCGATTGGCCCACAGGATCATTTCATCCGCATTCTTTCCTAGGGACGAGTCTGGTACTGTGACTATCCCTGACCTTTTTATCCTTTGGGCCATGACTTTTCCTTATGTCCGGGATGATGATGGAGTCAGCTTCAGAGCCCCTACCGTCCCCATCCATAGTAGCGATTGGCTTGTGTACAAGCTACTCGAGATCAGCCGGGCCGGGAAGGGGAAGTTTTGTTGCGGGGGCATTATCACGATCATCTGCTCTCACGCCCAATTCAATATTACCATCCCCGATAATCTTCCTGCTGCCGCAGGACCCTCACATCTTGATATTGATGTCCTGCGGCACATCCACATGATCAAACCCCGCTCGGATGGCCGCTTCATATTTAATTACGGCCACCCCCCAGCCCCTTACACCATTCTGCCCAACCCCGTTCGCATGACCCTTGCTCTCGTGGGAGATTGGACTTTCCCTCCTGATCCCGACTTCTTAGCGGGGTTGAATCTTCCTTTCCTCCCCGCAGGCGCACGCAGATCACCGTCCCCTGCCGCCCACTTAGGCGAGCAGGATATCCCTGCGTCTGGGGGATATTTAGGGGCTGGACCGAGTCGTCCTGTTTCTGCTCCGGGACCGATCACGTCTGAGCACCTCCTTGCGGCCATTTATGGCCTTGTCTCCTGTGCTGGCATGACCACTGCCGCCAGCACCTCTTCGAGCTTACCTGGCGGCACCACCTCTGCCTCGCGTCAGTCTACGTCTTTTGGTCGCCGTCAGGTATCTGCCCGTCTAGGACTTGAGAGGGAGGTCGCCGCCCTTCGTGAGCTCGCCATGTCCTCTGTTTCCTCGGACCCATCACCATCCTCCTTTCTTACTCACCCACGTTTCCTCGCACTTGAGAGGAACGTGGCCGCCATTCTCCGCCTTCTTACTCATATCCACGGACCACCTCCACCTTCACCACCCAGGCGATCTTCTCCTCCACCCTCCCGCACTTCTCCACATCCATCACCCCCCTCACCACATTCTTCTCCTCCCTCTTCACATCCCATCCCGGCATCCACTTCACCCCTCCCGATCACTTCCACCGCACTCACGCTACCTCCATCCTCCTCCGTCACTCCATACGTGCGCCGGAGGAAATTACCGGTACGCTCCAGATCCCTCCCACCACCTCCCACTACCGTCACCACCATATCTACTTCCTCCATTTCTATTCCTCTCACCACAGCCTTGATCGCCTTCCTACCACCACCACCCACCACCACCGACACTCCTCCCATAGTTCACACCACCACTGCCCCTATACCCTCACCTCATTCCCCACTTCTCCGCACACCCCCTGCCTCCCCCGACCACCCATCCACGCCCTCTTCCGAGGATGACGAGGACTCACCTTCTGCTGCTTTCTGATTTCCCCTCTTTTGTTTTTGACTCCCCCTTGCACATATCTGGATTTCATTGATCATATCGTTTCACTAGTTCCTTCTGGTCTAGCTTGGGGGAAGTCTATTTCGGTGTGCTGTCGTGTTTTGTCTGTTTTTCTCCTTTTTGTGTGTGTGCTTGCCTTTCACTTTTTGAGTGTCGTGTCACGTGATTTTATTTTATTTTTATTTTCGTATTGTTTGATTTTGATCTTGTTTTTTTCTTTCTTTTTCACTTTTATCTTTGTGTTTTCCTCGTTTTCATTTCTTTTCGTGTCTGTGCGTATTTCCCCCCATTTTCCTTGCCCTCCCGTACTCACTCATATTGCATTGAGGGCAATGCAAACTTCAGCTTGGGGGAGTCGCACTTCGTGCGTCATTTGTGTTGTTTTTCTACGTTATTTGAGTCGTTTTCCATCGTGTTTTTCTTTTTTTTTTCTTTTTCCTTCTTTCTTTAGCTCTTTCTCCTAGAAATGAATCCTATGATGAATCGCCACAAAGTCACACACACCTAGCATTGCATCGATAATCACACTCACTAACTAACCCTAGGATTTCGAGTCCTCTTGCATTTCACGCATCGTGGGTCCACTTAGCTTTTGTGAGTCGTGTGTCGTGACTAGCATTTGGTGTGCTTCTGCTTTGTGATTTTACTTTATATACCTGTCCAGGAATGACCCCTAGATTGTCATGCTCCGATTTGAATATGCGGTTTGCTTCTAATGTCTGCTTCTATATGCATGACTATTTATATCGTATACTTCAATTCGCATGCGTCGGGATTCCACAACTAAGGACTAGGATACCCCATTTAGCCTAAGCTCTATTTAGCAACAATAGTCTCCTTTGCCCGAGTGTTTAGATTTCGACTTCTTTTTTGTTTTACTTGGTGCAAATCCCCTCGTCGTGTACCGTTCTCCCACTTGGGAGAGTACACATGTGTATAGCCAATATCCCAAAAATTCAAAAAAAAAGGGAGAAAAGAAAAGAAAAACCCAAAAAGGAAAGAAAAGAAAAAGATTGTATAGCCAAAAAGCCAAAAAAAATATGCAAATACCCAAAACCCAAAAAAATTCCCGTGTGAATATTTTCATACTTGCCAAGAATAAAGGGAAGGCGAGAATTTGCACCGAGTGTTCTTCTCCACATCATCTCAACCCCCGTCGTTATCGAAAGCGCTTGGCTTAGGAGCTATTTAGCTTGTATCTTGGTTATAGTGGCGTGATTTCCTAGACCTTAGTTGTGGAGTCCCCGATGCATGATACGCTTCTTTTCCCACTCTTCTCATGCATGATTGAAACTTATATTCGCCGCTCAATTCAATTCGGATCGATATTTTGGGTCATTTCTTGGATTTGTGTATATCGAGCCTCATTGCACATCGTAGAAAGCTTCACCATTTCCTAGCACACGGCCACGCTCACTCGGGCTTCACTGCGTGGACCCACGACACTTATTTGGACTCGCTTTCCTAGGTTTAGTGGTGTGATTTGGCGTTTTCTTGCTAGGTGTGTCGTTTTTGATTTTGATGGCTCTGATGGACGATCTAGGGCTTAGAGTTTTCTTTTTCTTTCTTCCTCTCTATTTTTCCCTTCCGAGCTCCTACTCTCACTCGTCTTCCTCGAGGACGAGGAAGAGTTCAGCTTGGGGGATTTTGACGTGCGTCTATATTTCATATATTCACGCACGTTTTCTTTTGTGTTTCTCCGTGTTTTTTCGCCGTCTCTTATTCGTTTTCGTATGTTTTCCCGTTTTCTTTCACTTTTCTTTGTTTGTCCATGATTGCAGGGGATTGACCATGTAGGGGACATTTAATGATGATATCCCAAGTCCCCGGAGCAACGGGAGAAGTCACGCGTGATCCAGGGGTCAAACGGCGAAGTATTCATCTTTCAGCCCCTCATCCGGTCGGTTGGTCATCTCCAACCGATCGGGTGATGCACGCGTGCACCAACCGGTCGCTACCGCAGCTCACAAAGAAGTCACCCGACCGGTTCACAGACCGGTTCTGCGGGCGGCTGTTCTCTGTTTTCTCGAGCAGAATTCCAACCGATCGGGTGACTCTCACCCGATCGGTTCATCTGTAGCTGAAGAAGATGAGCTGAAGACACGGACGATTCAACCGGCTGATTCACCCGACCGCTCCAAGATCCAACCGGTCGCTCAAGAACTCACCCGATCGGTTCATGTGATCGGGTGAAAACTCGCCGTTTTCTGATATTATTTGTAACGGATCAACAGATCGATTGACTTGTCAACCGATCGGTTGATGTGACGGCCTATATATAGAGCCCCTAGGGTTCCAGAAACGGGGAGTTGCTGTTTTTCTACTGTTTTATTTCCTTGTGACGGCTGTAATTGTTACTCTTTTGTAAGTATTCAGATCTTTCTAAAATTTTAGTATTGTCTTTATTACTCCTTTACTTCCGCATTGCAATTGTCCGATTATGATTTCAACGGTTAAATTTCATTTAGATTCCTTTTTCATGAATTTTTGTGAGTAGTTCCCAAATCTGGGATTTTGGTGGAAACCCCTTCGGGGGCTCTTCCCGATGCGTCCGTAGGGTTAGGAAATCGATAGGGAGTAGGAATCTAACGGTTACGCGGGGTGTTTCATTGTCATCGGCGGGAAAAAGACCGCCTTTGACCGTTGGGCCAAGGGGGAATAAACTTGGCGGTTGACTCCCTGGCCATAGCTCACGCCTTTAGCGTAGACGCCGAATCCTAGCACGCGGGAGCGGCAGGATGAGACGTCGGGAGATATCGTTGTGGGCTTAGTGCTCCCGGGATCGATCAGTGTTAATGGACACGGGAGTGCCCACTGATCGAATCCGGGAAGTCCGGTGTATCATCCTGGGCACCGACCGGAATATCGGGCCCATGGGACGCCGGTACCACTTTCAGAGGCAACGTCTCACCATTAGACCCTAATCCCGATCGCTATCCATACCCGTAGGCCGTATCGGCGGGAGTCTCTCGTCGGGTTGGAAACCAAAGTCCCGGGTTTACTTTCTTTTTGTTCATACCCTTTTATTTCCTTTCGTGACAACCATCTACCGATTCGGGCTAGCTCGCCCCTCGGGGTGATTTTAGTCCTACCTGACCCAAGCACAACCTCGCCTCCCTGAGTTCGATATTCCCACACCCTACACTAACCGTGAAACTTGCGGTAAACGACACCGCGCCGCCGCGACGCAAGCGGGACGCCGGTCAGCATGCTATATATATCGTATACTTCATTTCGCATGTGTCGAGATTCCACAATTAAGGACTAGGATAACCCATTTAGGCCATGCTCTAATTAGCGAGAATAGTTTCCTTTGCCCAAGTGTTTAGATTCCGATTTCTTTTTTGTTTTACTTGGTGCAAATCCCCTCGTCGTGTACCGTTCTCCCACTTGGGAGAGTACACATGTATATATCCCAATGTCCAAAAATCCAAAAAAGGAGAAAAGAAAAGAAAAACCCGAAAAGGAAAGAAAAGAAAATTTTGGTATAGCCCAAAATCCAAAAAAAATACAAATACCCAAAACCCAAAAAAAAAAATTCCAGTGTGAATATTTTTTCCTACTTGCCGAGAATAAAGGGAAGGCGAGAATTTGCACCGAGTGTTCTACTCCACATCATCTCAACCCCCATCGTTTTCGAAAACACTTGGCTTAGGAACTTTTTGGCTATTATCTAGGCTTTAGTGTGGTGATTTCCTTAACCCTAGTTGTGGAGTCCCTAACGCATGATATGTTTCGATTCTCTCTCTATTCTCATGCATGCTTGAGCTATATATTCACCGCTTTATTCGAAACGAATCGATATTTGGGTCTTTCTTTGGGTACGTGTATATGGAGCTTTATTGCACATCGTAGATAGTGACACCGTCTGCTAGCACACGACCGCGCTCACTCGCGCTTCACCGCGTGGGCCCACGGCACTCGTCTGGACTCGTATTCCTTGGTTTATTGATGTGATTTGGCGTTCGCTTGCTTGGTGTGTCATTTTTGATTTTGTTGGCCCTAACGGGTGATCTAGGATATAGAGTTTTCTTTTTCTCTCTTTCTCTCTATTTTCTCTCTCCGAGCTCCTACTCTCACTCGTCTTCCTCGAGGACGAGGAAGAGTTCAGCTTGGGGGATTTTGACGTGCGTTTATATTTCATATATTCACGCACGTTTTCTTTTGTGTTTCCCCGTGTTTTTCGCCGTCTTTTATTCGTTTTCTTGTATTTTCTCGTTTTCTTTCACTTTTCTTTGTTTATCCATGATTGCAGGGGATTGACCGTGTAGGGGACGTTTAACGATGATATCTCAAGTCCCCGGAGCAACGGGAGGAGTCGCGCGTGATCCAGGGGGTCAAACGTCAAAGAATTCATCTTTCAGCCCCTCACCCGGTCGGTTGGTCATCTCCAACCGATCGGGTGATGCACGCGTGCACCACCCGGTCTCTGCCGCAGCTCATAAGGAAGTCACCCGACCGGTTCACAGACCGGTTCAGCGGGGGCCTATTCTCTGTCTTTTCGAGCAAAATGCCAACCGATCGGGTGACTCTCACCCGATCGGTTCATCTGTAGCTGATGTTGAAGAGCTGAAGACACGGGCGTCCAACCGATCGCTTCACCCGACGGCTCCAAGATCCAACCGGTCACCCCAAGAACTCAACCGACCGGTTCATCTGACCGGGTGAAGCTCCGTCGTTTTCTGTTTACTATTTGTAACAGATCACCCGATCGGTTGACTTGTCAACCGATCGGGTGGCGCTTTTCCTGCGGGTTTGGACCCGAACCATTAGGGTTTCGAAGTGGGGCTATAAATACTCGAAGTTGGCCGACTGAAGGGAGATCTCCTGGAGTTTTGAGGGCTTTCTGCCCCCCTTCTCTTGGGAGTTCTAGGTTAGTTTTAGATTAGGTATTTTCTTCAATAAGTCTTGTATGGGATCAACGATTCACTCAAGATAAGTATTCTCCTCTCTTTTTCTCCATTGTTTGTATTGTGTTTATTTTGCTTGATGGTGAAAGTTTGTGTGTCTTTTGTGTTGCTGGTTTTTATGTTATTCACCATTGAGTAGTTTCGATGAACCCTAATACGGGTTAGGGTAGGATTGATGCTTGGAAATTTACATTAGACTTGGTTGCATGGCACGTGTTCGATGAAATGTGTCAATGGGGATTTCTAGCAATCTGAGTCCAATTCGTACGGCAACACACTAGATGTGTTGGGGATTGGGGTCCGGTGCTTGTCCTGTCAAGATCCGTTTCGATGTATTGCTAGAAATCACATTTGACCTATTTGGCCATTAGGGTTACGCGGGGGTGTTTCATTGTCATTGGCGGGAGAAAGACCGCCTCTGACCGTCGGGCCAAGGGGGAATAAACTTGGCGGTTGACTCCCTAGCCATAGCTCACGCCCCCAGCGTAGACATCGAGTCCTCGCGCGCGGGAGCGGCTTGGACGAAGTGTTGGGAGATATCATTGTGGCATTAATGCTCCCGGTTTCGGAAGGTGTTAATGGACATGGGAATGCCCACCGTCCGGAACCGGGTAGGCCTAGCGTGCTTGGCACCGACCGGAATATCGGGCCATGGACGCTAGGTACCACCTTTTGGGGCAATGTCTCACCCTGGATCAAGTCAAATGCCAAGTGTCATGAGTGCTCTAGCCCGTGTTAGCGGGGATTCACGTCGTGTCTTTTCATTTATTTCTTTTATTTCTACACTTCCACCCATAACATCCGCGTAGCTAGCACACGACCTAGGCGAGGCTAGTAGCCACTCAAGCCATCCACCTCCCTGTGTTCGATATACCCGCACCCTACACTAACCGTGCACTTGCGGTAAAACGACACCGCGCCGCCGCGACGCAAGCGGGGCGCCGGTCAATAAGCTTTTTTTGCTCACAGGAATTATGCATTTTTTGATAGGTCAAGCATTAATTTAATTGGTTAGAAATAATTGTTGACGTGATATTATGAAATGGGAGTTCTGCATAATTTTGACAGGATATTTTGATAAAAAAATTCATAATATCCTGAACTCCCATTATGAAATGGGAGTTCATTGCATATCAGGATGGTTAACCTGTCATGTATAATATCCTGCATATTTGAAATTTGCATATTATGAAATGGGAGTGCATAATATCCTGATATGCAATGACATATTTCATAATTATTTTGACATCCAGTTCATTTGAGCAAAATAATTTTCATTAATAATTTTTGTATCAAGCTTCATTAATCCTGTCATTTGAGCAACATTATTCCAGTTCAAATTATGCTTTGACAGGATTATGATTGGATTATGCTTTGACATTATTAATGAAGCTTATTTGAGTAACATTTTTTGCTTTGACATTTTTTGCTCAAATAATCCAGTCATTATTAAAGAAGCATTATTAATGAAGTATAATCCTGTCAAAGCATTATTAATGACTCCCAAGCATAATCCTGTCAAAGAACTCAAATGAACATTATTAATAATTCAACTCTCATTAAAAAATTCAACTCACAAAACTGAAATATTTTGACAGGATATTTTGACAAAAAAATTCATAACATATCAAAACTGAATTAACTCCCATTCTCAAATGCCATAACAAAAAAAATTCAAATCACAACATATTTCTAAATATCCTGGATATGAAATGAGAGTTCGTTTTTTTAGTAACCAAAACATTATATTTACTCAGCCTAAATATAACATCCAGTTCAAGCAACGTTGAGGAAAACCCAACTGTGAGCAAAAAAATCTCATTTCAAATTATGCTTATTTTGGAAATGGAATTTTTTTGTGATTTGAATTTTTGAATGGTTGTGTCCTAATGAGTAATCTATTTTAATTTTTGTGTGAGGAAAACCAAAGGTGAGAGCAAAAATTCCAGTTTCAAACTCTGTGAGGAATTATATGTGATGTGAAATTATGTGAGCAAAAAAACCAACTCTGTGAGCAAAAATTCTAGTTTCACACGCATACTCTGTGAGTGAGCATATTTCCATTCCAAAATCTGTGATGCCAGTCTCAAATTCATCTGTTTTACTCATAATTAAAACTTACAAATTGAGTAGTATATGCACAACCTTGATGCCAGTCTCAAATTCTGACAGGATTGTTGGGATGGAAGCCAAAATTTGGTCCTCAGATTAGGAATAAAATGCTCCAGCAAGGTCATTCTGGCCTATATCAAACATATACAATCCTTTGCTAAAGAAATCAGCTGGAGGAATATACTTCTTGTATTTGTTGCCTGCAATAGAGCGAAATTTGTTATGTCACATTGTATGGCATGGCTCAATGCTGATATCCAATGGCAGATAGAAATTGACCATACATTTAGCCAGAAACTCAAGAACCCGCTGTTTGAATCGAAGGAACTGGGCAACCTGAATCCCAAAGGAGAAGGGGCTGACAGATGATGCAGTTGCTGGAAGTATCGTGGACCCAGCCGCAGCAAAGTTGCAACCCTTCTGAAAGCTCGGAGCGCCAATGGAATCCAGATATGCATTAAGAAATGGTAGGTCCATTGCGTCCACTGCAGAAGAATTCCATACTAATGATATGCCATATCATATCGATGCACTCGATCTATTGGTTGCTAAGACTGATTCCTCAGTGAACAAATACTATGAGACTATGTGACAGCTAGTGAGCTTATTCCACCATCTTATAGTTTATCCTGTCAAATTTTATGCAGAAATGCAAATAGATGGGAATATATGCTACAAATTATCTATTTTCAGGAAGAAAAAGATGCCCTTACAACAGCTTTGCAGAGTGGCAATCAGATCAGAATAGGGAAGAAGAGACATTGCTGAGAAAATCAATGATGAGGCGGCCATCGCAGAATCTGCCTGCAGGCCCATTCTTTCACCCGTGCAGGCCATGCTTTCTAAAAAAAATCGTAAAACAAATGGCTGCCCTTGCAATTTGTAAAAAAAAGACCATGCTTGAAAACATAGTTCATCCCATCGTGGCTGCCCTTACAATTTGTAAAAAAAAGACCATGCTTGAAAACATAGTGAAACTGAAAAACTTAAGTCAGTGAAACTGAAGGGTTTGAGTAGCGGTAAGAAATTACCACATGCAGATGGCAAATAATTAAAACCCCTGAAAAAGTTGACGCAGATGGGGCGAGAAGAAGCCTATGGCATCCAGAAATTTTAGCATACTTTTTGATGTAAATTTGATCTGCACAAAGGAGCAACTTTTTGAAATAAGCATATGGTATACTGTGAACATTGAAGACGTATGTTAATGTTACAGGATTCTTTCAAAAAGTATGTTAATGTGACAGGCTTATTTCAAAATTCTTCATAACATAAATGAAGAAGTGCAGATCAAATTAACAGATTCTTGTTGCTTTGGGGCTAGAAGAAGTGCAGATCTTGCTGCTTTGGGGCGAGAAGAAGTGCAGACGATGAAAGAACTGGGGAAGACGGAGAAATTGAAGATGGAGTTGCTCATTTGATGGAGAAGTTTCTCCTCTGCATGATTGTCAATAGAATGTTGTTTCAGATTTCAGAAAAAATTTGTCTACAAATCAATACATACCTGAACTGTGAACTGATGCATAGATACATTGAAATGCAAACTGTGATAACTGTGAACTGATAACAATAGCATATATTTCCAGCATGTAATCAAAAAGCACCAAAGTGATTGTATGTTGATATCCAGCATGTATTTCAGATGTTCAATTTGATAATTAGCATGCATTTCAGATTTCTAGCATGTATTTCATATTTCCAGCATGTATTTCAGATTTTCAGTAAGCAAACTGTGGACAGATAACAATAGCATATTCCACAATAACAGAATGTTGTGGAACTTGTACTTATCCTGATGCATAGATGTACCTGATGCATATAATTGTACTTATTCCACCAATAAGCATTATATCCTGACACCCAATTTAGCCTTTAGCAACCACCGAATGAGCATAAGCAAGAATTGTTTCAGTACAATAGAGAGTTGTTTCAGCATAAGCAAGAATTCAAGATAACACTTCTAACAGAGATACTAATTCTCCTAGTCCCTCATTTTGGATACCGGATATAGAGCGGGAAGCATTGTTCATCCCTCTTTTTATGCGATCTTGCTAACCTTCTCAATCAGACCTTCAACGTAAAATAACATAACATTTCCTTATATATGTGAGGATACAACATAAAACTATAGAATACACGATCCCCCTCCTGCAAAAATATCTAGACCAACACTAATTCACATCAGTCAAGCATGGCTTTGTTGCATTGATAAAGTGCCAAAAATTAAACAATAACCATAGAAAATCAAACAATATAGGCTTGCAAGCCTAAACGAAAACAATGAATCTAAGAAAAACTAATGATATTTATAGCATTGCCATTAGGATTTTCTGACATCATAATGAAAGGATCATCTAAACATGGTATAGTTCAAATCAAATATAGCAAATGAGTTTGCAGTTTATGACTCATTGCACAAGTACCTCTTGATTGGAAGACAAACAAAGGTCATAACTGCTGATACAATAGTAAAATCTCGTCTAAAAATAATATTATGAGTTAAAATAGTACATGATGTCTAAGTTACGACGATCTTCATTGGACCAAAATTCTTGAAAGAGTAAGAATGATAGACATCAGAAGGCATTAGAAACATCATCGATCCAAGAGCAGTAACCATTGAACTCGATAAAAATCCCTCAATTAAGCGATCAAACATCATCAACATCTTTGTGATGAATATTCCCCATCGAACCACATCCAATACGCAAATCATAGTTCAAAAAAAGGAAAAAAAACCTTGGGATGCTAGTAAAAGAATCAATAAAATAAAATTCAATCATTGGGATTCATCATGGAATAACTACAAATGAAACATAATTTAATCATCCCTAGCATTCAGATGCTATTAGCTCAATTAGTATGGGCAAAAAAACTTTCTAAATTACCAAATTAGTATGAAAAACATACTAAAACAACTCAAGAAATGAAGGCCCAAAGTGATAACTCAACTAAATAATGCATTTTTTCCATGGCGACATCAAAAAGGTCAAATCTTGTTAACAACAAAACTGAACAAAATCAACACACAAAGTACCAAGAGTTATCCCATAATTCAACAAAAGAACCTAATTCCTATTTTATCATAAAAGAACCAAGCGTTACAGTAATCACCTTATGAGCTGGAAGAACATCTCCTCTATTGGAATGGAACTCGAGAAGAGCTTTTCCCATCAAACCGGTCTCCTATGAAAGAAAATTAAATAAAATAAAACATAAAAAAATTTGGTCTAAAAGAAAAATGTATGGAGTTAAGAAGTAAAGAAAACAAAAAATGACTTATGGATAATACATTGGAAATAGTTAGGTACAGACCTCGGAACTGATACATTTAAGATTTAGAATAGCATATCCCTTCCTTTGAGCATCATCTAAGACTAAGATTTCAGCGTTCTTTAAAAAAATAAAAAAAAATAAAATGGTTATATATGAATTGGACATGAGTTGAAGAAAAGAGTAGAAAAGAGAGAAAGAGCAACATACCTTCTACAAACCAATCTTCACATCATCCCAAATACTTGAATCAGGCTTCCTTTTGTTGATGGTTAACAAACAACACAAAATTTTGAATCAGCCTTCTTTGCCCAAAATGCAAAATGCAACCCCAAATGCCCCAAAATTAAATCAGCTTCTTTGCCCAAACGATCCAATCAGACATGCAAGAAGATAGAAAAGAAAGCGTTAGTTTTTTTACCCTTTAAATAAAAAATAAAAAATAAAAAATCCTCGAGATTCATTCTGGACGCCAGCATATCCTATGTAGGGTTTTTTTGAGTCTTGACAAATTCATGGGAATTTTTCCAATCAAGAAGAAAATCCTAGAAATATAGAAAATAGATACAACAAAAAAAATTAAAACCCTAGAAAATAGATACACACTCAATACAAAAACTGTTGATGATGATATCGCCATATTTTTCTTCCCTTCCTCTTCTTCCCCTTCTTCTGCCTCATCCTCGTGATGAGATCGTCGTTTTTGGGGGCTTGCCGCAGGGAGACTTGGAGGTGGGGGAGAGGGAGGGAGAGAGAGACCCAAGTTTAGGGTTGCGTATTGATGAGATCGTTGCTTTTGGGGGCATGCCGCAAGGAGTCAAATAGGCAGGGGGAGAGAGAGAGAGAGAGAGAGAGAGAGAGAGAGAGAGAGAGAGAGAGAGAGAGAGAGAGAGAGAGAGAGAGAGAGAGAGAGATCCCCCAAGTTTGGGGTTGCATATTAAGCTGACGGTCAGCTGAGTATTCTGTATTCCCCCTTTTGTTTTCAAATGCAAATTTCAATTTGAAATTTTCAAACACCCATGTTCCCCCTATTGCTTTCAAACTGAAATTTCAAATTGAAATTTTCAAACACCCCAAGTTTTCCCCAAACTTAGCCTAGTCATCATCTTTTGTTTGTCCCAGTCAGCATATGACTGGACTTATGACTGGGACAAAATTCAAAAAATGTTGTATTTATAGAATAGATTTTATATATATATATATATATTTTATCGTTATACATATTACTCATTGCTTCAGAAGCAATGTGACGACATTCGTCAAAATGTGTTAACCTTTTATATAACAATAATTATGAAATCGAGACATCAAAATATGTCACATTTTCATTCCCTCCTCATTATGCCTTTACTAATGATAAATGCAACTAACTTTCTCAATTGACTTTCCTGAGTGCCTTCTTCCTTTTCTAAATCACATTTAGATATTAAATAGCCCAACATAGATGAATAGCTATACAAGCATCTCATGTATCCAAATGCCTGAGCTTTGCAACCTTGAGTGTAGCTCAACAAGTTGTTTGTCTCAAGATCCGGTTGGAATACATAACCTTTCACCGTTCATGCACTCGTATTCGACTCATACAGTTTAATCAAATTCTTGAACTTTGCAGATCAAAATTGTTTGTCCATACAAGCTTGAGTGTAACTCGACAAGTTCTAGGGAGAAACATACTTCAAATATCCTATATGTTCAAGCTGCCCCACATAGAGGCGAGTGACATGTAGCGTGAATTTGTTTGTTGGACTCAGAACTTAATGAAATCATATTTCTTAAGTATGTTCTTTAGAAGGTCATTTTAATGTCAATGAGAATATAGTTTAATTCTATCAATTAGAATTTAACTTGATATTCAATTAATCAACCTATTTGACCAGTTAACTTATTTCATTAAAATATTATATTTTGATTCCTTCGGTAAACATAGTCTTGCCCTAGTTTAGCAAATGTTCAATATTAAATATAGGTAGATTGGCTTTTATCTATCTATATCCTCCCACTATTTTAACGATCATTTTAAGCCTTAACAATGAATGATTTAATCGAATTAAATTAATGGGTAAAAGATCCAATCACCCTGAGCCTAACAACATTGAGTGTAGCTCAACAAGTTTCTTGACTCTGTAATCGGAAGATGACTCTTCATCGATCATATCAGATATGACCCTCTTATCGATTTTTACCCCTAGCCATTTGTGATCATGAGTGTGCTCATCCAAATCACAATGTCTGGTCCAGTCGGACCCTTGTTTTTGTGTCTAGCCTGACTTGCCCTGGCGCTCGGTGTATTCATGACCCGTCGGTTTGGGTCAGGTCTTAGACTACATCAAGCCAGACTACATCATTGACTTAACTTATGCGGACGCTCGGTGTATTCACGACACGACGGTTTGGGTCAAGTCAAGATTTCATCTTATGTATTTAAGGAGTTGGTTTCTACAGGGTTGCCATGTCACAGCTTTAGTGTAGCTCAACAACTGTAACACGGGTCCTATAGTTACCGACCCCTAAAATAAGGAGGGCTACAGCTAATCTTGAAGAAGATTATTAACGTATTTGACTTAGATATAGTCCAGGGTATCATACAATCATGATTCGCATCATTGCGGTCCAGCAGAACACAGCCATGGAATTGACTAAGCCAGGATCACTATCCATTATAGTGTGATCCAACAAACTTAGCCAAGCACATTGACTGGATCATGGTCCATTGAATGAAGCTTGTCATTTTTATATGCGTGCCATATACTAAAAGGATTTTATTAACAACTAATTAATCCTATCAACTAGTTGAATCCTTAAATTCAAAATTTTAGGATTTGTTTAATAAATTTTATTAAATCCTTATCAACTATAAGGTTCACGTGCTATCCTAATAGATATTAGGATTTTAATAAATTTATTAACAACGCTAAAAGCCAAGTCCTTTAATGAGAATTAATTTCATAACAATTAGAATTAAAAATTCATTAAAGGGACTACCCTAATCAGGAATTAGGTCTCGAAGTGTTGTTACTGTTTTATTAAAACATAGCATGTCATTAGAATTTATCTCATAAATTTAAACGAGTTCTTTAATAGCTAACCAAAGAGGTCGTCTTGTGTTATCAAATAAGGGACAAGATGTCATAGCCATTAACATAAAGTTACACTAATTTTATCGCATAAAATAAAAGTGTACAACTATTTAACAATTAAATAGACTAATGTTTATAAAAAAAACAAGTTTAGCATGCAAACTTAAATTTAACATTTAAATTTAAAAATATGATTTTTAAAACATTTTATTTTATCTCATAAATATAAAAAACTTGCTTTAAAAAGATCACAAAATTTGCTTGCTACTTAAAATATTTATAAAATCAGTTTTAAAAATATCACATAAATTTAAAACATCATTTTTTAAAAATTTCATGTTTAAAATTTTATCATATAAAATATTTAAACATCTAAAATCTTTTTAAACTTATCGCATAAATTTAAAGAAACATTTTCAAAAGGGCTTCTAAAACATTTTAAAAAATTATCTCTTAACTTTTAAAACATTTTATAAGGCATCTAAAATTATTTTAAAATTATTTCATAACTTTAAAACATTTTAAAAGTATTTTAAAAAGCATTTCAATGTTTAATAAAATCGCAGTGCTAGATCGTTACGCAAACCTAGGCTCTGATACGACTGAAGGGTTTTCTAGGACCCTTAGGGCACAAAAACTCTATTACCGTCCTAAGTCGGACGGAACATAGACATAAAAATTTGCAGCGGAAGAATAAACAAGTTAATCTTATTAACATGTAGTTAAACAATTTAACTTAGCCCTAAGGTACCAGATCCTCTTAGCCAGGATCTCTACTGACTCGGGGTGGATCTGACCACCCCACGAGGGATCTAAACTACTGCGAATAATTAAAACAAAAGATTCTAAAAACATACCCGGAATCTCAACCCTAGGGCAGGCGAGATGCTCCTCACCTTCTTCCGAGCCGCTCCCTATCCCACGCCGAGCCGCTCCTCGAACCGCTCCGCATCCCGAGGCGAGTAATCCTCGTGTCGCCGAGCCAACCACGCGCCGAAGAAAGTTTCACGCGAGTGAAAGCATTCGCCAAGATTTCGGATCCGAATCCGAACTCCTTCGTGGCTTTGCTAGAGCCCTCAGGAGTAAGGCAGAAATATAGGGAGATAGAGAATATTAATTTAAGCCTAGATCTGAGCGTGCTCCAACATTTACGAGAGCCGCTCAGATCTAGAGCTTGGGACAAGTTTGGAGGAAGGGGGAGGCCCCTATTTATATAGGCGGCTGACTCTCCCCTTTTCTGCACAACCGATGTGGGACTATTAAATTGAAGTTAATTAAATCAAGTTAGTTTGCCTTTCACAAAGTGCAAACTTCCGTGAATTTTAACTCCCTCGCCGTTGAGCTTCATGATTGATACAACCTATCAATTCGAAGGGTGTTCAACGGTGAACGCATAGGAAAAAAACGGTTCGTCAATCGGAGTTCGTTTGACCCTCCAATAGATTGCCCAAAGTTCAGCCAAAGGCTTGTTTTTCGCAAAAACTGAGCCGTCAAAAATTCTGCACAAACCTAGGGTTCCGAACCCGCATTGGGACCCACCCAGTGGGCCCCCACTGTTGCCAGTGCACACAGCCCAATGGGGCGCTGACAGCATGCGCCCAGACACGTGCCCGTTGGGCCGCGTGCTGTCGCACGTGCCCCATAATGAGGCGCTGCTTTGCAGCGCCCCAAATTAATTGCAGCACCCTTTTGGGCACCTGCAAACGAAGGGGCCCGGCCCTTTGGGCCGGGCCAATTAAGGCCCTCCTTTTTTTGTTTCTCAAACAAAGAACTTGGGCCTATTCTTTTTGGCTGGTTTTGGGCTTCTATTTAAAACACTTTTAAATAGACTTTTTGGGCATTTGAACTCCGTTTTGGACGCGGTTCGAACCTGGGTTTAGACCGGGATATTTCCGTCTTACCCGTGAACTTTTCCTTGCGTTTATTTTATTAAATATGGTCTTAAACTATTTAAGACATATTTAATCTCTTTTGCATCATATGCAAATTAGTCTCCAATCAAAGCTTAAATTGTCATTTGCATCAAATACAAATAATCTGAGGGCAAATCCCTCTACATAAACGTGGCCGTAACTACGCAAGTGGGTACACTTGCCTGAGGTAGCGAGAAGAACGTCCGTCGGGAGCATCTCGTCACTGGCAGCGTGTCGGTCAAGGTCCGCTGTCACAAGTCAACGGGCTGTATCAGGACCAGTTTAGAAAACCAATTAAGTTGTCTCTAAATTGACCATGGATATCCCATCAGTTTCAAATCATGTTTTGAAATGTTCAGCCTATTCGACGATTCTACCCTATATGCACAGTTAAAAGTCCGATCGTCGATCTACGGTTTCACAACATTTTAAAGGAGCGTAAAATAAATTTAGTGCATTAAGTTATCGATTTTTAATTAGGTTTTGATGTCTTACGGTGTGGGTTTTTCTATGGTAAGGGGACCAACCTAAAATGATGCTCGAGCAAGATCTGACGTCGGATCTGGAAGGGTGGCAGTACTCGGTGTCCTCGACTGCGGGTAGCGCAGTAAGGTTCGTCGGGAACGCCTCGGATGCGGGTAGCGCAGAGGCAACGACACGTGCTCGCCGAGGCATGTCGGGAGCGTTGCGGTATAGCGCGGGAAGGAGTGGAGACGTCTAGATTTGGAAAACAGCGACAGCGGTAACGAGTTACCGCGGCAGCGAGGAGGCATGCGGAGAGGTGCGGGATGGCGGTGCGGCAGCACTATGATGGCGGCGCAGCGAGTGGCAGCTGTGTGTTGGATATTGGACTCCCCGGATTTGGTTTTGGATGATGAACAAACATAAATATAATATGAACTAACACTTTGTGAGCGCTGTTATGGAGATCGTCGCCAAATTCACATGAATATCAATAATGATGTCTCGAGACTTCTCAAAGCACGTGATCGTATGCCTAAAGCTTCGTTGAAGCTTATGGACCTATTTAGAAGTCATGAAGATTCGATTGAAGCTATTGAAGACGGTATCGTCAAGTTTATTTAATAGTCTTTAAGCTTCTTTCGTAGAATGTTAAACCTTGAGTAGGTCTTACGTTTTAATTCTTCATAACGCTCATATCTTAGCTCTAGGATCTTAGTAGAAGTCCATACAATTCTTCCCGAAGCTTCGCGCTTCGATTCGGGACTTCTTGTGCATGTTAGTTGGTTCAAGAAGAAGAACTGACCGACTAGATGGTGATCTAGTCGGTCAGCCAAGCTTCTTGGACCGACTAGTTTCAGTCAGTTAATTCTTAGCTCTTTACTGTTTACAGTTAGTCGGTCTACGTTGACTCACCGACCGACTAGTTTGTGAACTAGTCGGTCAGTGATGCTTCTGTGACCGACTAGTTGAGCTTTCCCTGAACATGCACATTTTCACTTGAGCTACTGTTTATCATTAGTCGGTCTGTGCTCATTGATCGACCGACTAGTTGATGAACTAGTCGGTCAACTTTCCTTCTTGGACCGACTAGTTTAGTTTATTGTACATGCCAAATTTTTCACCATACTTACTGTTTATTGTTAGTCGGTCTATGTTCATTTGGTGACCGACTAGTTGGTGAATTAGTCGGTCAACATGTGTTCTTGGACCGACTAAGTCTAATTCTTCTCAGACTTCAGTTTTATCTGTTAGTCGGTCCACGTTGTGTAACCGACTGACTAGTTGTGAAACTAGTCGGTCAGCTACTCTTCTTAGACCGACTAGTTCCTTAGTCTGTACTTTGATCTTTTCTCAGTTTACTCATTAGTCGGTTTACGTTCAGTGACCGACCGATTAGTTGATAAACTAGTCGGTCGGTGATTGTTCTTTGACCGACTAGTTGGGTTCAGAAAAGACCCGTTGGAGCCCTAATTGAAACGTTTTTCTCTCTCTCTCTCTCTCTCTCTCATTCCTATAAATACTTGTTGGGCTGCATTCATTGCTGCCAAGGCTGATATTAATGCAAGTTTAGAGTTCAAGAGAAATCAATCCAAGCTCATTCAAAGCTCATTCCCTCCATTCATTAATCTCTCCTAACTCTTACTTCCAAAGAGAGATTCATTGAGTGTGAAGCCTTCCAAGCTAAGTGCTTGATTCAGGTCACCAACATCCCCAAAGCTCTCCATCGCTGTTCTACATCTTGGAGCTAGGGTTTGGTGCCACTTCTTCCTCAAAATCATCCTTGCCCTAATTCGTAAGCAATACTCAAGGCATAGGTATTTTGTTCGGTAAGAAGTTTCTTTATTTCATTTCATATTTGATTTGTAAGTTTCACTCTAGGTTGTGAGAGTGTGGTTGTGATCCCGGGTTGTGGGAGTCACAAATTACATTTTGTATGATTTGACTTGTGGAGGTTTTTCACAAGTATTTCATAGTGGAAATCTTGAGTTAGGGTTTCTAACTCAAGTATCCGGAGGGGATCCGGGTGGTTGGGACGTAGGATCACCGGGAACAAGTCGGGGAGACTTGGGTGGATCCGAACCCAGTAACATCTCTTGTTAGCGTTGCTAATTTTGTGTTGTCATTCAATTTAAGCTTCCGCAAATTGATTTGGTAGTTGTTTGCATTTAATTTGGAATTATACCCCTTATTATTTTAAAGTACTATTCACCCCCCCTCTAGTACTTGTGCAGTAGCTGGTAGGGCATTACATTTGGTATCAGAGCCAGATACTTAGCTATGTCTGCCAACGACAACAAGACCGTGCGTCCACCTTCCAACTATGACACCTTCAGGAACCGTGAAGGAGCATCTTCGGTGATGGAGGGACATTCCTCTACGAGGCCTCCATTCTTCAACGGTACCAACTACGGGTACTGGAAATGCCGGATGGAAACCTTCCTCCGGAGTGCGTCTCTATGGAGGACCACAATGAAGGAATACATCGAGCCCGAAGAAGAAGACTTCGAGAAATGGACAACCGCGGAGGTCGCCGCGGAGGTAAGCAATGCCAAGGCGATGAACCCCTTGCAATGCGCATTGGAGCCCGAGGACTTCAATAAGATATGCACATGTAAGAGTGCATATCAAATTTGGAACTCCCTCCTCATTCTTCATGAAGGGACGAGTCGGGTAAGAGACTCTAAACTCGTAGTTGTAAACAAAGATTACGAAATGTTTCATATGCAACAGGGCGAGAAGATGAAGTAGTATTACGCTCGCTTCGTCGACATCATAAACGAGTTAGAGGCTCTTGGCAAATCCTACACCCAAAAGGAGAAGTGTTCGAAGCTTATCGAAGGACTTCCTTCTTCTTGGGAAAAGCGTACCTTCGCCATCGAGGAAGGTAATGACATGAACAAGTACACCGTAGTTCAACTAATGTGTACTTTAATGTCATACGAGGTACGCAATGATAGCAAGCTCAAATTGCAGGAAAAGATGAAGTCCTACCTAAAGCAAGACGAGCCAAAGAAGAAGGCCATTGCTTTCAAGGCCGCTCCATCCACATCCACATCAACCGATGATGAAGACTCGGAAAACGAGTTGGACTTGGAGTCCATGGCACTCATGGCCAAGAAGTTCAACCGTTTCTTCCGAAAAGGTAACTTCAAGAACAAAGCTAAATTTGGTTCTACTAACGCCTCTTCCTCTCCTTTATGTTTCAAGTGCAATAAGCCGGGACACATGAAAGCGGAGTGTCCCCTCAATAAGCACAAGGAGAAGTGGAAGGCGCCAAAGTATGACAAGTCCAAGAAGTACACGAAAGGAAACAAGAAGGGACTTGTCGGAGCTACCTTCACCGACTCCGATGATTCTTCAAGCGGAGAGTCAGACGATGAGCACGTGGAGCAAGCGCACATGTGTTTCATGGCAAGAGAGGAGCACGATCAAGGATCCTCCTCTTCCGATGATAGTGATGAAGAAAGCGATGAGGTAACCATGGATGACCTTAGGAATGCTAACTCTCAATTATGGTCAAAATACACTAAATTAGTAAATAGATATACTAAGGTAAAAGATGACTTAGCTAGCATTCAAACATCGCCTAAGACTATCATCACCAACAACGACACCGTTGTTGAAGAGTTAAGAAATGAGATTGATAATCTCAAATCTAAACTCGAACATGTTAGCATTGAGGATACGGAAGAACATAGGATAGAGGATTTGACTTCTCAAAACTCGACTTTGAGTATTGAGAACGAGAATCTTAAATCTCGTGTTTATGTGCTCACATCGCAAATATCCACTTTGGATATTTCTTTGCGTTCTCTCAAAGAGAAATATGAGGACACATTGGGCCGAATCAACAAATTCAACAAGGGTAAGGGCCACTTGGATAATATCCTAAAAGACTTACTTTCGGCCAAACACCACATTGGCTTGGGGTATATGATGGGAAATTCATCCAAGTCGGTCACTACTTTTGTAAGGCCAACTTCCGAAGCCTCAACGAGTGGTAGCAAACACTCTATTGGTAGTTCATCTACCAATGGTGTTTCCACCTCGTCCACACCCTCTTTCGGAAAGAAACCCACTTTGGGTGGACCTCCAAAGAAGGGGCATGCCTACATGTACACTAATACCATGTCACGTAGGAACACACGTCCTACTCCACCGTCTCACACATATGATGATTTTTATGCAACACATTCTCGGGCACGTGCACACAATGTGAGACACCCTCATGCACGTGTTCCCTCACATGCATATGTTCACCCACAACATCATATGAATAATTCTCATCGTGCACCATTCCATCATGTTCCTTATGCCTATCCACAACATGCATCACGTAGAAATCAACGTCGAATGCATGCACCCAATAGGATGAGGGCTCCCAAGATTTTCACAATTTGGAGCCCAAAGGACACAAGCATGGACGAAAAACAAATGTATATGAATGCTTATTTTTCGGATGTTGTGCATAGTAGAAATTATGTGGGGAAGTCTAAGTCCAATTGGACTTGGCTTCCAAAGGTCTAATCTTTTGGACCCAATGACCTTGGGTACCATGATATGAAATTCTCTATCTTTAGGTACTCAAGGAAAAGAAAAAGAAAAGGAGCAACAAATTTAAATTTGGCTCCAAGGGAAATTGGATACTCGATAGCGGGTGTTCAAAACACATGACGGGTGACGCTAGTTTTCTCTCCGGAGTGGTTCCCATAGCAAATGGAAACCGCGTCGTATTTGGAGGCAACGAGAGCGGAACCATCATAGGTGTTGGTAAAGTGGGTAACCCTTCTAAACCCCTAATTAGTGATGTTTATCTTGTTAGTGGTTTAAATCACAATCTTATTTCAATAAGCCAACTTTGTGACAAAGGTTACAAAGTTAGCTTTGCGAAAGGATTGTGTCATATTTTAAGAAAAGATAATGATAAATTATTATTTTCCGGAACTCGTCATAAAGACATTTATATTTTGGATCTTCCTAAGTCATATGAACAATGCCTCGTTGCCAACACAAGTGAACAACACTTATGGCATCGACGCTTTGGACATGTGAACTTTGGAACACTTTATAAGCTTTCAAAATTAAATTCCATTAAAGGTTTTCCGAAGCTTGTTTTTGAAAAGAAAAGTTTTTTGTGATTGTTGTCAACGTGGCAAGCTTCCTAAATCTTCATTTAAACCTAAGAAAAGCATTTCTACTAAACGGCCACTAGAGCTATTACATCTAGACTTATTTGGGCCAACTAGAGTTGCTTCCTTAGGAAATGCAAGGTATGGACTTGTCATTGTAGATGACTATTCAAGATTTACATGGGTATTTTCATTGTGTAATAAAAATGAAGCTTTTGAAAACTTCACAATTTTTGTTAAGAAAGTACAAAATCTCTTAGGAACCACCATTGTCACTATTCGTAGTGATCATGGAGGTGAATTTGAGAATGAGTCTTTTGAGACATTTTGTGATGAAGTTGGTATTACACACACCTTCTCTTTCCCTCGTGCACCTCCTCAAAATGGTGTAGTTGAGAGAAAGAATAGGACGCTAGTGGAGTGTGCTCACACTATGCTTGATGATAGCCAACTTGGCCATCAATTTTGGGCGGAAGCGGTACACACCGCTTGCTATGTGTTTAATAGAATACTTTTGAGGCCCGGAACTAAACAAACTTGTTATGAATTGTTGTTTGGTAGGTTGCCTCAAGTTAAACATTTTCGTGTCTTTGGTTCGAAATGTTTTATTAAGAACACGTATGGTAGTTTGGACAAATTCGATCCAAGATCCGATGAGGGGATTTTTGTTGGATATTCTTCGCGTAGCAAAGCCTACCGGATATTCAACAAACGAACCTCAACGATCGAGGAGTCGCTTCATGTCTCTTTTAATGAAGGATTTGTTCCAACTAGAATTTCAAATGATAATGATTCTATGGATGTTTTATGTGATTCATTTGATAACTCTAAGTCTAATGATTCTATTGATTCTATTGAGACTAACCCAACTAACGAAATTGTTGAGAATGTTCCTAGTGATCAAGGTATTCCCAAACGGCTTCATACCGTTCGTGACCATCCTCATGAGCAAGTCATTGGCAATATCTATGATAGTGTCAAGACGAGATCGCAAGTGAACTACTTCGCTCATTGTGCCTTTGCCTCCTCGATAGAGCCAAAGAATATTAATGAAGCATGCGAAGATAGCGCTTGGATCTTAGCCATGGAGGAGGAGCTCATTCAATTCGAGAGAAATGAAGTTTGGGAGCTTGTTCCATTGCCATCGAAGAACCACACCGTCATAGGGACAAAGTGGATCTTCAAGAACAAAACCGACGAAAACCAAGTCGTCGTCCGGAACAAAGCTCGGTTAGTTGCTCAAGGCTATCGATAAGAGGAAGGTATTGATTTCGAAGAATCCTTCGCTCCGGTAGCTAGATTAGAATCAATTAGATTATTATTGTCTTTTGCATGCCATAAGGATTTTAAATTATTTCAAATGGATGTTAAAAGTGCATTTTTAAACGGAGATGTTGTTGAGGAAGTTTACGTTTCTCAACCTCCGGGCTTCATAAATGAAAAATTTCCAAATCATGTTTTTAAACTAAAGAAAGCTCTTTACGGCTTAAGACAAGCTCCTCGAGCTTGGTATGATCGCCTAAAGAATTTTCTTTTGGATTTGAATTTTAAAATGGGAGAAGCCGATTCTACACTTTTTGTTAAGCATGCGAATAATGATATAATTTTAGTTCAAATATATGTTGATGATATCATTTTCGGTGCTACTAACTTTGCTCTTTGCGAAGAGTTCTCTAATGTTATGAAGGAACAATTTGAGATGAGCCACATGGGTGAGCTCAAGTATTTCTTAGGTCTCCAAATTCGCCAAATGGACGATGCAATCTTCATCCACCAAACAAAGTATACGGTGGAGTTGCTAAAGCGATTTGGAATGGAAAGTGCTTCCGGGAAAAAGACTCCAATGAGCACGACTACGCATCTTGACAAGGATACGGGCGGTAAGGATGTAGACATTCGTCTATATCGAGGTATGATAGGTAGTTTGCTTTATCTTACCGCAAGTAGGCCCGATATTATGTTCGCCGTATGCGTATGTGCTCGTTATCAATCTCAACCTAAGGAATCTCACTTAGTAGCGGTAAAGCGTATTTTTCGCTATCTAAGTTACACTTTAGATTTTGGATTACTTTATCCAAAATCTAGCACATATGAGTTAATCTCATATAGTGATGCCGATTATGCGGGATGCAAATCCGACAGGAAAAGTACTAGTGGCACTTGCCATTTTATAGGAAATTCTCTTGTCTCTTGGTTTTCCAAGAAGCAAAATTCCGTATCACTTTCAACCACCGAGGCGGAATATATTGCCGTCGGTGCCGCGTGTGCTCAAGTTCTTTGGATGAGACACACACTTAAAGACTTTGGTATAAATTGTGATACTTGCTCTATCATGGTTGACAACCAAAGTGCAATATGTCTTTCCAAGAACCCGGTACATAATTCCCGTTCGAAACACATAGATGTCCGACATCACTTTTTAGATGATCATGTTGCTAAAAAGGACATCATTTTAGTGTACGTTGAAACCCAAAAGCAAATCGCCGATATTTTCACGAAACCCCTAAAGGAGGACTCCTTTGTGCGGTTGCGTCGAGAATTGGGGATTATGGGTGAATCCGAGATATAGGATTCATGTTTCATTCAATAATTTTGCATGCTATTATATTTGGCAATATCTCATTCATGCTAGAATTATTGGATTTTTCGGGAATTTTATGTGATATCTTGATTTTTCGTTCGATTTGTGAGTAATCGTCAAATTTCTGTTTTTCGATGCTTAATGGGGTAGTTTAGATGATTATTGAGAGTTTTGAGATATATCGTCCAAGCGTATTATGGAGAGAACTTGATTTTCAAGTTTTTGACTCTTTAGTCGGTCCATGTTCAGTGACCGACCGACTAGATTGAGATCTAGTCGGTCAGTACATGAACGCAGACCGACTAAATCTTGTCAGTATATCTTGGTTTCAGCCACTGTTTGCAACTAGTCGGTTCAAGCTCATTGACCGACCGACTAGATCGTGATCTAGTCGGTCAGTGCTTGAACTGTGACCGACTAGTTGTGCCAGGGACTGTTTGGTAATTTGCGATCTCGACCGACTTAAAATGATTTTTAGTCGGTCTATTCTCATTCTAATCGTTCAAGTTCTCTTTCTCCTCCAGCTCAAAACCCCGACCCTTCCACTTCCGATCGACTTCCGGCCTTGTTCTGATCATCTCCTCCGTCGCCGGCCGTCGTTCTTCCTCCTAGGGTAACCCTCTCTCCTCCCTCTCCTATCTAGGGTTCATTTTCAGTTTAGGGTTAGGTTTTTCAGCCTAGGTTTCTAGATCTCTTCCTCTAGGGTTTCGGATTTCCTAGGGTTGTGCTAGGATTCGTTGATTTGATCTCGTGTCTCGTGTAGTGCCGCGATTATGGCCCGAACACGAATCCCGATCACTCCCTCTAGCCCCTCTCCGATGACCGTTGATCCAATCTCTTCGGATCCCGAACATCCAACCCCTCCGAAGCGTAGAGCCAAGACCACCCTTCCTTCGTCGTCTTCGCCTCCTCTCAAGAAGAAGAGGACGACGACCGCTAAACCTAGAGGTCAACCGAAACCCAAACCCAAGCCTAAGCCTAAGGCCAAAATTCTTGCCTCTGCCTCTTTGTTCCATACTCCTACCGATTCCGATACGGAGTATAACCCCGAGACCGAGACTCATAGGGAACCCACTCCTCCTATTCATCCCGAGTCTAGCACCCACCCTCGTACGTCTACCCGTAAGCCTAAGGGAAAGGGTCCGATGCCGGTGGGCGGTGTCGATATTTCCTTATGTCGCGATGACCCTTTGTGTCTCGCGGCGTATAACCGTATCGAACATTGCCCGCTACTTCTGGAGCATTTCGTCCAGTTTAGCGACTTTATAGGGTTAGCTGATCTTCTGTCGTCGTCGGGTCTTCTCGATTACCTTCGATATGACCCGAAGGCGAATCCTCACCCCTACCCTAGATTAGTTAAGCTTTTCTATGTGAATAGGATCCGGGGTCAGTACGATCAGACCCACTCTGTTGAGACGACCGTTTTGGGGACTCCTATAGTCCTCACTGCGGAAATCTTAGGAGAGATTTTAGGTATCTCTTCGTCTGGCCTTCTTCCTTCTGATATCTCGGTTGATGATATTTCTTCTCTTGATCAGACCATCCTTTCAGAGATTTTCCATCAGATCCCTCCTGCCATGATTGGCGTGCCATCTAAATCATTCAAGCCAAATGTGTGGGTCCTAAATCTGATTCTGAAGTCGTGCTTGCTTCCCAAGTACGGCTCCTCATCTCTCCCGTCCCAGCCATTTTTGAAGCTTATCTATGCGATCTTCATGGGGAGCTCGATTAATTGGGCTCGAATTATACTCGATAAGATTGACTCTTTCGAGTGTATTCGAAAGTCCAATAAATCGGCTCATATCCCATTTCCATGCATGTTGACCCTCGTGTTTCGTCATTTTCGTGTCACGTTGCCTCGTGACGATGAGCGTCCCATTGGTCCTCCCCTGAATGCGACGGCCGTCAAGAAATCTCTTGCGGCGCTTCGTCACGTTCAGAGGACGACACCTTCAGCGTCTGTCCCTGCCTCTGCCAGTGCCTCTGCTGCTCCCTCTGCCACCCTGGATGAAGTCCTACGGATACTTCGTCGTCACGAGTCCCGCTTGGCTCGTACCGAGGAGGTAGTCTGTCGTATGGCTCGTCAGATGGGTGTTGAGCTTCCTCCTTCCGTGTCTGAGGATGAGGAGTTTGATGAGATGGCTGAGGAGGACATTGAGGAGCTTTGTCGTGCTTCGACTCGTGCCCCCGAGGGCACTTCTGCTGGTACTGCTGCTGCTGGTGATACCTCTTCCGGTGCTGCTGTTGCTGCTTCTTCTGCTGGTGCCCCCGAGAGCACACCTGTTGCCACCACTCCTGTGGTGGATACTCCGACTGGTGCTCCTGAGGCCACTACGGTTGTTGCTTCAGAGGTTGCCACTTCTGTCGTCTCTCCTGCTGATCCGTCGGACGTTCTTGCTGATCCAGTCACCTCCTCTGCTCCTGCTGAGCCTGCAGTTGCTTCTGATCCTCCCGCTGCCTCTTGACTTTCTTCGAGGCCTCTCCTGATACTCATTGGATGATATATCTAGTTGTGAGAGATGTTGGGTAGGATAGTGTGGGTGGCTATGTATTTTGGATCATGTTGATGATGTATTTTGATATGTTTGATGATGATGTTTTTTTTTTTGTTGACACTCCGATATTTTGTGATGTATGATGTATTTTTGTGCCCCGATCTGTTGATCGTCGGTTTGTATATCGGTGATGTACTCTGCTTCATGCATTATATATATATATATATATGACCTCGGGTAGAGATATATATATTTTTTTTTGAAATTTTTTTTTGCAGTAGGTAGATATACTTGTTATGTAGCTCCCCACAAAATTTCAGCTCGATCCGACGCCGTTTGAGCCTCCGTTCATCGATTTCAAAAACGTTGCGCAAAACTGTCCAGAATCTGGACAGTTTTGCGCAACGTTTTTGAAATCGATGAACGGAGGCTCAAACGGCGTCGGATCGAGCTGAAATTTTGTGTGGAGCTACATAACAAGTATATCTACCTACTGCAAAAAAAATTTCAAAAAAAAATACTCACAAACCCCGAACAGCGGGGGTGTGCTCAGGTATCTCTACCCGAGGTCATTCTTAGGTACATTTTTTGCATATATATATATATATATATATATATATATATATATATATATATATATATATATATATCTCAGTTGACATTTCATTATTTTGTGCCATGTACAATTTTTATGTCTCTTATGTTTGATTTCGTCGCTCGACGATATTCACTTGGTTTAATAGAAATTTCTTCTATGAAAACATAGAATTGTTTTCCATGCACTAAATTAACCAAGAATGTTGATATTGGAGAGTATATTCCATAACTCAATCCGTTAAATTGATTTGAGTTTTGATGATTTTGTTTTACGATTTTTCGACCTTGGTATCATTGACACGCCTTGATTCTATTCGTATTTTTTTTGGTGTCACTTGAACCTTCGTCATATTCTACGACTCCCGTGCTTTTTACTTTGAGGCCATTGTTGTTGTCGTTGTTATCCTCCCGCTCTTTTTGCTTATGCCAAAGGGGGAGAGATATAATAATAACGATGCGCCAAATGAAAATTAAGAGCATTTGTCCAAGAATCTAACTTGATGTGTTAGATTCAGGGGGAGTTAAGATATATAAATGGATTTTCAAATCCGATATTTCAATAACCTTCATTTGGTATTTCAATAATTCAATAATCGATTCTCATTTAATATACTTCACTCGTCTGCTTGATGCGTATCACTTTTGTTTAAATTGGAATTAACGTGTCATCAATGCAGGGGGAGTAAGTAAATTTCATTTGAATTATTATTTTTGATTATTATTTATGTTAGTTTGTCATCACCAAAAAGGGGGAGAATGTTGGATATTGGACTCCCCGGATTTGGTTTTGGATGATGAACAAACATAAATATAATATGAACTAACACTTTGTGAGCGCAGTTATGGAGATCGTCGCCAAATTCACATGAATATCAATAACGACGTCTCGAGACTTCTCAAAGCACGTGATCGTATGCCTAAAGCTTCGTTGAAGCTTATGGACCTATTTAGAAGTCATGAAGATTCGATTGAAGCTATTGAAGACGGTATCGTCAAGTTTATTTAATAGTCCTTAAGCTTCTTTTGTAGAATGTTAAGCCTTGAGTAGGTCTTACGTTTTAATTCTTCATAACGCTCATATCTTAGCTCTAGGATCTTAGTAGAAGTCCATACAATTCTTCCCGAAGCTTCGCGCTTCGATTCGGGACTTCTTGTGCATGTTAGTTGGTTCAAGAAGAAGAACTGACCGACTAGATGGTGATCTAGTCGGTCAGCCAAGCTTCTTGGACCGACTAGTTTCAGTCAGTTAATTCTTAGCTCTTTACTGTTTACAGTTAGTCGGTCTACGTTGACTCACCGACCGACTAGTTTGTGAACTAGTCGGTCAGTGATGCTTCTGTGACCGACTAGTTGAGCTTTCCCTGAACATGCACATTTTCACTTGAGCTACTGTTTATCATTAGTCGGTCTGTGCTCATTGATCGACCGACTAGTTGATGAACTAGTCGGTCAACTTTCCTTCTTGGACCGACTAGTTTAGTTTACTGTACATGCCAAATTTTTCACCATACTTACTGTTTATTGTTAGTCGGTCTATGTTCATTTGGTGACCGACTAGTTGGTGAATTAGTCGGTCAACATGTGTTCTTGGACCGACTAAGTCTAATTCTTCTCAGACTTCAGTTTTATCTGTTAGTCGGTCCACGTTGTGTAACCGACCGACTAGTTGTGAAACTAGTCGGTCAGCTACTCTTCTTAGACCGACTAGTTCCTTAGTCTGTACTTTGATCTTTTCTCAGTTTACTCATTAGTCGGTTTACGTTCAGTGACCGACCGATTAGTTGATAAACTAGTCGGTCGGTGATTGTTCTTTGACCGACTAGTTGGGTTCAGAAAAGAGCCGTTGGAGCCCTAATTGAAACGTTTCTCTCTCTCTCTCTCTCTCTCTCTCTCTCTCTCTCTCTTCATTCCTATAAATACTTGTTGGGCTGCATTCATTGCTGCCAAGGCTGATATTAATGCAAGTTTAGAGTTCAAGAGAAATCAATCCAAGCTCATTCAAAGCTCATTCCCTCCATTCATTAATCTCTCCTAACTCTTACTTCCAAAGAGAGATTCATTGAGTGTGAAGCCTTCCAAGCCAAGTGCTTGATTCTAGGTCACCAACATCCCCAAAGCTCTCCATCGCTGTTCTACATCTTGGAGCTAGGGTTTGGTGCCACTTCTTCCTCAAAATCATCCTTGCCCTAATTCGTAAGCAATACTCAAGGCATAGGTATTTTGTTCGGTAAGAAGTTTCTTTATTTTATTTCATATTTGATTTGTAAGTTTCACTCTCGGTTGTGAGAGTGTGGTTGTGATCCCGGGTTGTGGGAGTCACAAATTACATTTTGTATGATTTGACTTGTGGAGGTTTTTCACAAGTATTTCATAGTGGAAATCTTGAGTTAGGGTTTCTAACTCAAGTATCCGGAGGGGATCCGGGTGGTTGGGACGTAGGATCACCGGGAACAAGTCGGGGAGACTTGGGTGGATCCGAACCCAGTAACATCTCTTGTTAGCGTTGTTAATTTTGTGTTGTCATTCA
>CM061130.1:82917213-82981749 GCA_030789695.1 Scilla litardierei | reverse complement strand
AAAAGTGAGGAAGCTGGTGTGGTGGGTCGAGGGGGGCGCCAACGCCTGATAAGATCTAGAAGTGCTGGAAGGTCCTGCTCAACTGATTGCTGAGAAGTCCCGCCCCCCCAGACCTACGAGGAGGAGCATGGCGACAAACTGGTCGCCTTGCTCCTCGTCCTTGAAGGCGACGTCATATGTTGCATCGTTAAGATAAAGACAGTCGGAAGGGGTGGTGGTTGGGCTGGGCGTAGGGGCCATACCCAACGAATCGTCGAAGTTTGGCTCGTGTGTGGACGAGCGTGTACGATGGGAGCAGCCTGTCGACCTTGAGGATGGTGCATCGGTATCGGAGTTCCTTGGCCTAACTCAGCATGGGGGCATCTTGAAATCAAGCGAACGACGCACGTCAGTAGGTAAAGTAAATCGTGGAGAGAGTGTACTGACACGAGCATCGATGCGATTGCCGAATAGGCATGTACGAGTCAAGCTGCGAATCCAATGTGATCCCTCGAGCTGCCCAATCCAAATCGTCCTCGAGGAGTGCAATGTTACTACGATAAAAACAGATAATAATATTAGCATGCGTTCGGAATAATTAAGCTCGAAAACAGGGAAGATGGACGAGTAGGGGGATTTGGATAGGTGGAGGGATACTGGTGGATATGGTGGGTAAGGGTTGCGGACGCCACCCGAGAACAGGTGGTGCTCGGGCGGCGATGGCGACGACGCGGCATAGTAGGGACGGGTATGAGAGGGGGAGGTTCTGTCGCCGCCGACGATTTACTAGAGCAACGCGTCGTGCGGGGAGGGAAAGAAATCTGGGAAGAGAATGGGAAAGAAAGAGAGAGAAGTAGAGAGTTAGAAGGGGAAAGGGAGATGATGAGAGAGTGGGAGAGTGGGGAGGCGGACCGGCAGGGTGGCATGGTAGGCATCGACGACGGCGCATACGGCGGGGGGGTCAAGTAGGGTGATTAGGGTGTCGGGATGCTCGGGGGGAGGGATTAGAGTTTGATTAGGAAAGCCCAAGTGAGGGAGAGAGAGGATATAAACCGAGCTGACTCGGTTTGGGATGTGGGCATCGCTTTTAAGTAGCAGTGCGGGCCGAGCAGCTATGACTACCCGGTCGAGTAAGAAAAGATGAAAATAGTTTTGAAATTAACCCCAAAAATTGTGCCATAGTATTCGACCGAGCTGCTTACTCAGCTCGATCGAGCTGAATTAAAACAGAGCGATGTTTTCAGCTCTCAGTTGCTCTCCATGCAGCTCGGTCGAGTAGGCGACTACTCGGTCGAGTCAGAATTAATTTCCAGAGCCACTTTTTGCCTTCATCTCCAGCTTCCTGCAGCTCTGTCTGTAGCTCGACCGAGTAGGGTACTACTCTACCGAGTCGCAATAAATTTCCAGAAGCTGATGTTGGCCTGTTTTCTCCATTTTCCTGCAGCTCGGTCGAGTAGGGTGCTACTCAGTCGAGTCACATATAGCTTTCAGAATGCTCTTTCAAGCCTTTCCCCATTTGATTCCAACTCGACCGAGTTGGGGTCTACTCGGTCTAGTCGCATGTAGCTTTTCTCCCCCAAACTTGTGCTTCTCTATGGCGCTCTTCTCTTAGTTCCTTTGCATTCAATTCATCATGTAGCGTGCTCTCCTCGTCGTTCAACCTAAAAAAAGAAGAACTCGTCAGCTTTTTATGTGTTGAATTTTTATAGAAGCAAATACTTATCTATTTGATTTTTGGTAATTAGAAAAAAAACAGGAATTGAAAAACAAAGGGATAGGAAGTCGGGTTGCCTTCCGATAAGCGCTTGTTTTTTAGTCGTAAGCTCGACTCCCTCATAAAAATATCAATGAATGGTGGGGCATCCCTCGAAGAAGTATGTCTCCTCTTGTCCAATCGGCTCTCCTGCTACATATGGCTTTACCCTTTGGCCGTTCACTTTGAACTTGTCGTTCTTTCCTTCAAGCTCTATGGCACCCCCCGGAGATATGCTTACTATCTTGTAGGGGCCGGACCACCTAGACTTTAACTTCCCAGGGAAGATTCAAAGTCTTGAATTGTAAAGAAGCACTTGGTTGCCGACATCGTGGCGCCTCACTGTGATGTTCTTGTCCTGGTAGACTTTGTTCCCCTTATGCATCCTTTCATTCTCATAGGCGTGATGCCTGATTTCGTCAAGCTCATTGGTGCTCAAGAATCGTCTAGTGGCGATATTCTGGTAGTCAAAGTTCATTTTCTTTATTTCCCAATGCACTCTATGTTCCAATTGCACTGGAAGGTGGCACGCTTTTCTATTTACTAACCCGTAAGGAGTCCTCCCGATATGGGTCTTGAAAGCGGTGCGGTATACCCAAAGGGCGTCACTCAACTTTTGAGACCAATCCTTCCTTGATACACTCACCGTCTTCTCAAGGATGCTCTTGATCTCTCTATTGGATACTTTGTCACGCCCCGCTTCCCTAAAATGGAGGTGAGACATGAGAAGGTCCGCTCAGACTTGGAGCTGTGAGTCTCCAGTCTGTAAAGCGTCTGGATTTAACGGAGTTTAGGTCCTTGCAAATGCGAAGCAGAACAACAATAATAATACGGAAGGAGAGACAGATAAAAAAATCTCAGAATGTCCAAAATAAATAAGTTCCAACATCACAGAAAAGCCACCAGGCTGGAAAGAAAAGAGTCTAAAAGGCCCAAGCATGGCCAACAAAAGTAAAACGTACAGAAAGTAAAGGTGCTACACACCGACAACTAATAGCAACCTAAAGCAGAAGTAACTCAGAACAGTCTCTAAGACTGGTCACCGGTGTCCACAAACTCCTCGTCAAACGTAGGCTCAGGCTCAGCGTCAGTGAACATCTCGTCCTCATCAACAGTCTCTGGCTCAGGGTCTAACATGTGACACCCAAAAGAGAGAGGGGCACATGTCAGTAAGTCTACAAAAGACTTGTGCAAGGAAACTAAAAGAAAAGTAAACAACCTAGCAGTTCTAAAATTTACGCAATGGCATGGCAGTTATTGTATGAATGCAACAGGTAAAGAAACAAGTGCAACAAGCATCTAACATGGCATGGCAAGAGTAGCAAACTACTAACAATCATAAGTAACGTTTTCATGTCGTGCACAGAGTTCACGCCTTACAGCTGAAGTGGTTGTACGGGCACACTTCTACGCTGAGTGGTCGCTCAACCCTATCCCTCCACGTGTATCGGGCATTGGCTTTTGACCAACGCAAGTGGCCCGCTTCTGGATCACGAGCCAGGAAGTGTATTTGGCATAGGGTTGCGCCTGCAACGTAGGTGCCTAGCCTGGACAAGCAAGTACAAGTATAGTAGCGTGTGCTACGAATGCAACAATCAGACATGGATGACATGATATGGCAAGCTGTAATTTAAACGCGTACAGATAAGGAATTTAAATATGGCAGTGACAATTTCATGGATGACATGGCAGCAAGAACAAAACAAGTAAAAGGGGTTGGATCTAGCTTCGTTGTCAAGCTAGATCAAGTGAGGTGACGGATCTAGTTTCGTTGTCAAACTAGATCAAATAGGCGTCTAGGCAGCTATCATTTCACTGCCTAGTCTCTTTTACGCTACGGTACAAAAGTGGCCTAAAACATGGCCTAAACAAGCAATGGGCAAGTTTCACTTGCCTGCAACCCGACGTCTGAATACACCGTCCAAAAGTACAATCTACCTACATGCACAAGTCCACCAGCCTACATTCCCAATTTAAATTATCTTAATTAGTGATTCTAAACAATTTAAAACACCAATTTTTATCTTGTTTAGCAGGCAATGGTTGGGGGGTCCTAGGGGTACAAAACGTTACCTCAACACGACGCGAAAGCTACACTGGTGTCGAGTAGCGACGCCAGGGGTTGGAATATAAGAACACGCTCCTAGTCCAATTTCCAGATCAGATTCCTCGCTCGAATAGTCTGGGCAGCAACCAGATCAACGAACCAAGATTCCAATGCTAGCACGTGCGACGAAGGGGATACGACGTGTCGCAACGTCAAAATAGTCAAAACGGCGATGAGAACACTGTAGTGGGGCCCACAGCAGTGCTAGGGGTCAATGGGGGACCCACAACAACTCTGGAGAACTTGGAGGGCCCACGGCAGCAAGCAATGCAAAAGTTACGAAGTTGCGACGAAATTCGCTCGGGCAGACCGAGCCGCTGCGAGAGATTCTCTCGGTCAGACCGAGAGATCGCAGTGCACGGGGTCGGCTGCAACGCTACGGAGCGTGTTGCAGTGCGGGCGCTTGGTCGCAGTGGGCTGTTGTGAGAGGAATCGTCGGTCAGGCGCGTGGGAGTGGGGGCTGCAGTGATGCGGGTTGCAACGGAGCGGCGATGCGGAGCGGAGTGGGTGATGCGGGGCTTGCTCTCGGTCAGACCGAGCGGAGCTCTCGGTCGTAACGGGGTGCGGGGGTTGCAACGAAGCAGGGGGTCGAATTAGTACGGAGTGGAGCGGGATGCGAGGGCGGCTCTCGGTCAGACCGAGCGGATGCGGGGGAAATCCTCGGTCTGGCTGAGCGACTGCGGGGGTGCGGCTGCGACGAACGTCGCAAGTTGCAATGCGAAAGTTTGGGGGGTTTTATGACGGCTAGGGCTTGTATGCTTGAGGGAAATGGGTATCCTAAGCCTCCTATATATTGTGTAGATGGGTTTGACCAAGTCTAGGGTTCAATTTGAATTAAAATTGATTTTTAAATCAATTTTAAACCCAAAACTTCACCCACACTATATCACATGCATGGGGTGCGGCCAAGGGGCTAGGAATGGGTCAAAAAAATGTTATGAAGATTTGTAATATAATAGAAAATATATTGCGCTAATAATACTTGAAAACTTAGTATTTAAAAATATTATAAGCTTGGCCAAAAATGTAAAATAGGTCAAATGAAATCCAAAAATTATGAGAAAAATACTGGGGTGATCGGGACGAAGAGAGAAAGAAAACTAAGAAGACGGTTCACAATTTTGACGTCGAGGGACGAAACTAAAAATAGAAACGTCTCACGTCAAAGTGAAAAACACGACGTCTCTTCAAATAAGGTCAAATCGTGAGGGAACGACTCAAGAAATGTCGTTCCAAAATAGTACCACAATTTAATACTCTCAGAGGAGATCACAAGGACATATCACATCATAGTGTTCAAAAACAAACAAGGTCTAAAATAAATACGTGCACGATCAAAAGCATGTGCACGAAGAAAGTACGATCGAAAACCGACCGTTACATCCACCCCACCCTAGGAATGATTCTGCCCTCAGAATCAACATCAACTACGGATCCGGAAATAAGTGCGGAAAGCGCTGTCTCATATCATCCTCATGCTCCCAGGTGGACTCCCCAGGGGAACCATGACGCCACTGCACTCGAACCAAGTCGACGGTCTTATTCCTCAGCTGTTTCTGCCGTCGATCCAGAATCTCCACTGGTTGCTGATCATAAGTAAGATCCGGACGAACCGTGATCTCCGAGAAATCCACAGCATGGGACGGATCACTGACGTATCGACGTAACTGAGCTATGTGAAATACGTCGTGAACACCCTCCAGTGATGGTGGCAACGCCAAGCGATAAGCCACCGCTCCAACTCTCTCCAGGACGTCAAATGGCCCAATGTACCTCGGACTCAGCTTGCCTCTCTTCCCAAATCGGATAACTCCGCGGTTCAGAGAGATCTTCAGGAAGACGTGATCTCCAGGCTGAAACTCCAGAGGCCTCTGTTTAGCATCGGCCCAATGCTTGAAACGGTCCTGCGCAATCCTCAGCTTCTCCCGGATGTTCCTCACAACATCCACTTCCTCCACGATCATCTATGGCCCTAACAGCTCCCGATCTCCAATGTCATCCCAGCTAAGTGGCGATCGACATTTCTTCCCGTATAGCGTGGCGAATAGTGCCATGCCAATACTCGCCTGGTAGCTGTTATTGTAGGCAAACTCAACATGATGGAGATGATCCTCCCAAGATCCCTTGAAGTCCAACATGCACGCTCTCAGCATGTCCTCCAAAATCTGAATCGTCCTCTCGGACTGGACATCCGTCTGCGGGTGGTACGCCGTACTAAAACTCAGACTCGTACCCAAACTCTTCTGCAGACTCTGCCAAAACTGAGATGTGAATCTCATGTCTCTGTCCGACACGATACTCACGGGGACTCCATGAAGTCGTACGATCTCCTGCACGATTCACGTTACATCACTATCTAAACTAGGAAAAGGAAATAACAACGGAGAGTAAATGATTTACCTCCATATATCTCCTTGCTAGCGTCTTAGTGGATTGTCCTACTCAGAAAGGAATAAAGTGCGCTGATTTGGTCAATCGGTCTATGATCACCCAAATCGCATCATTCTGCTTCGGACTCCGAGGCAGTCCAGTCACAAAGTCCATAGTGATGTGTTGCCACTTCCACTCCGGAATCGGAAGCGGTTGTAGCAACCCAGCCGTACACTGATGCTTCGCCTTTACCTGCTGGCATACCAAACACTTGGCTATGCTCCGAGCCACACTCCTCTTCATACTATGCCACCAATAGTTCAGACGAAGATCCTTATACATCTTGGTACCACCAGGATGTACAGAATACAGCGAACTGTGTGCCTCAACTAATAACTCCTCTCTGATATCCCCAGCTGGCACACACAACCTGGCTCCATACCTCAGTAATCCATCCTCATGAATCAAGAAGTCCGTCCTCTGACCGGCTTCTACCTACTCCCGAATCTTCACCAGCTTTGGATCTCCGGCCTGACCTGCCTTGATCCGATCCATGATCGTCGACTGTATCTACATACACATCAACGAAGAAGCCTCTCCAGGAAGGATAATCTCAATACCAGACTAGCAAAAATCCTGCTGCAATCTCCACTACGAAGTCAACATCATCACCGCTGGAAGTCTGCTCAGCGCATCTGGAACCACATTCACCTTGCCAGGGTGATACTGTAAATCAATCTCATAATATGCCATGAGCTCTAACCATCGATGCTGTCGAATGTTGAGCTCCTTCTGAGTAAAAATGTACTTCAAGCTCTTGTGATCGGTGAAGATCTTCACCTTCTCACTCAGCAAGAAGTGCCTCCAAATCTTCAGCACAAACATGACTGCAGCCAACTCCAAGTCGTGTGTCGGGTAATTCTCCTCATGAGTCTTGAGCTGACGAGAAGCATACGCAACCATGTGCCCATGATGATGCAATACACAACCTAGACCCTTGTCGGAAGCATCGCAAAAGATCTCGAATCCTCCACTCCGATCAGGCACAGCAAGAACAGGGGCAGTCGTCAACCTCTCCTTCAGAACATCAAAAGCCTTCTCACAATCATCAGACCAAACAAATGGTACATCCTTCCGTGTCAGTCTGGTCATCGGCTCAGCAATACGGGAGAAGTCCTTAATGAAGCGCCGATAATAACCTGCAAGTCCAAGGAAACTCCTGATCTCAGATGCTGACTGCGGAACAGGCCACTCTCTGATAGCCTTAATCTTCTCGGGATCCACTGAAATTCCATCCCCTGATACCACATGCCCGAGAAAAGCAACTCTGTCCAGCCAAAGCTCGCACTTGGAATACTTAGCATACAAACGATGCTTCCTCAAAATCTCCAACACTGTCCTCAAGTGCGATGCATGCTCTTCCTCCAACATTGAATAGATCAGGATGTCGTCAATAAAGATAACGACAAACTTATCTAGAAAGTCGTAGAAGATCAGATTCATCAGATTCATAAAACCTGCGGGTGCGTTGGTTACACCGAAGGCATAACCACGAACTCGTAGTGACTATACTTTGTCCTGAATGTTGTCTTCGGGATATCTTCCTTCTTCACCTTGAGCTGATGATAACCACTCCTCAGATCCAACTTAGAGAACACCCTCGAACCTCTAAGCTGATCAAAAATGTCGTCTATACGAGGAAATGGGTATTTATTCTTGATGGTCACAGCATTCAGCTCCCTGTAGTCCACGCACATGCGACGCGAACCATCCTTCTTCTTCACCAGCAACACCGGTGCTCCCCACGGAGACACACTGGGATTAATGTAACCCTTCTGCAAAAGCTCATCCAGCTGCCTACGCAACTCCTCCAATTCTGCTGGAGCCATATGATACGGCGCCTTCAAAATAGGCTGCGCTCCGGAATAAGATCAATCGAAAATTCGAGAGCTCGATCGGGCGGCAGTCCAGACATCTCCTCGAGGAAGACGTCGTCAAATTCTCGCACCACAGCTGGTCTACTCTGCTCCATCTGCATAGCAATAATATCCACCGGTCTGGCACGAAATCTGACAGGGCCAAGTGAACTGCTATCTTGACTGAATTTAAACACTGGATGTCCTGGGATCTTGAACACCACCTTCTTCCTCCGACAATCGATCGTAGCATAGAAACTCGTTAGCCAATCCATCCCAAGCACTGCATCATAGTTGATGATGTCGTGGACAATAAAATCTGCGTAAAGCTCATGTCCGTAGACCACCAAATGGCAAGAATTGCACCCATGATGCACCGAGATCACTCCGTTTCCTGTAACGATGTTCCAACTCTTGGGAAGAGGGGATGTTGTCAAGGAATGTTTCTCCACGAAGCCCTGGGAAATAATGCACATCGATGCACCAGAGTCGAAGAGGACTCGTGCAGGAAATGTGCAAACCAAAATCACACCTAACAAACAATCTAACAATCAAACCCTATTCTAGCAAACAATCATATGCAAGCAACCAAACATAATCTAACAAGCCAAAACTAACTAAGGAAGGAAACAACTAGACAGAGGGTTACCTGCGATAACCTCATCCACAGCCTCGCTCTCCACTGCAGTCATCAGGAAAGCCTGCCTCCTCGGCTGAATAGCCTGCTGAAACGCCTGCTTCTGCGGAATGAGAGGCGCTCCACGTCTAGCAGGTACAGGTGCTCTCTACTGCAATGGCTGAGCTGCAACTGGTCCCCTCTGTAGCTATGCTCCATCTGGTGCTCTCCTCGTCTAGTTCGCATGCTGACAATCCTTCGCTACATGAGTAGCGTCTTCACAAATCAGGCACTGCCCCAGAAATCTCCTGCACTGCTCCTTGATGTGGCCAGTCTTGCCGCAGAAATGGCAAGTCTTCAGAGTAGGCCCACCTGGCCTCTTGAACTGCACTGGCTAGCTAGGCTTGAACCCTGGCCTAACCACTGCTCTGGCCTGCTCCATAGGCCTCTTCCCAGCTCCAGAAGTATATCCTCTCTTCTGCCTCGCAATCAGCTCCTGCCTCCTAGCAGCTACCAGCAACTTTTGATACGACTCCAGATCTGACGAAGACATCAGGCTCTGCAAGTCTGGGGTAAGACCCTGCAGAAACCTCTGAGCCTTCTCCTCAGCCTCCTCCACCATCTTTGGTGTGAAGCAACTCAGCCTGGTGAACTCCTGATGGTACTGGTCCATCGTCAGATTTCCCTGCTACAATTCAATGAATCGATGCAACATCTCTCTCCTGGCAGCCTTCGGAAAGTACTCCTCATCGAACCTGGACTTGAAAGTAGCCCAAGGTATCGGCTTCACCAACAGCTCCTCTTCTGCATCCCACCAGTTGTGTGCATTATTCCTGAGCTGCTTCTTCACCAATTCAACCCATCCATCCAGGTTGTTCTTAGACATCTTCAGATTATCCTCAGTATTCCTTATCCACTCCTCAGCAGCCAATGGTCCTTCAGATCCATCAAAGTAAGTCGGGCCCAACTATCGAAACTGCTTCGCTCCCGGCTCGAAGTGAGAGGCATTCTGGGTATTCTGAAGCATACCCTACTGCACCTACATCATCTGATGCATCATCCTCATGATCTCAGCATTGGTGGGCTCTCTATCCGGTAGCTCAACACGATTGGGCCCACCACCAGCTCGGGTCTGTCGTCTTCCAGCCATCTAATGACATAGGAAAACAATACAAAAATTAGACTCAAAGCTAATGACTTGGATGTCGAAATTTATTTATTGGACATCCTATAATTATTATCGGTGTTCCGATAATTCGCAGTTGCAAGATGACCAGCATGGGCCACCAACAAAACCTGTCACGCCCCGCTTCCCTAAAATGGAGGCGAGACGTGAGAAGGTCCGCTCAGACTTGGAGCTGTGAGGCTCCAGTCTGTAAAGCGTCTGGATTTAATGGAGTTTAGGTCCTTGCAAATGCGAAGCAGAATAGCAATAATAATAATGAAAGAGAGACAGATAAAAATATCATAGAATGTCCAAAATAAATAAGTTCCAACATCACAGAAAAGCCACCAGGCTGGAAAGAAAAGAGTCTAAAAGGCCCAAGCATGGCCAACAAAAGTACAACGTACAGAAAGTAAAGGTGCTACGCACCGACAACTAATAGCAACCTAAAGCAGAAGTAACTCAGAACAGTCTCTAAGACTGGTCACCGGTGTCCACAAACTCCTCGTCAAATGTAGGCTCAGGCTCAGCGTCAGTGAACACCTCGTCCTCAGCAACAGTATCTGGCTCAGGGTCTAACATGTGACACCCAAAAGAGAGAGGGGCACATGTCAGTAAGTCTACAAAAGACTTGTGCAAGGAAAATAAAAGAAAAGTAAACAACCTAGCAGTTCTAAAATTTACGCAATGACATGGCAGTTATTGTATGAATGCAACAGGTAAAGAAACAAGTGCAACAAGCATCTAGCATGGCATGGTAAGAGTAGCAAACTACTAACAATCACAAGTCACGTTTTCATGTCGTGCACAGAGTTTACGCCTTACAGCTGAAGTGGATGTACGGGCACACTTCTACGCTGAGTGGTCGCTCAACCCTACCCCTCCACGTGTATCGGGCATTGGCTTTTAACCAACACAAGTGGCCCGCTTCTGGATCACGAGCCAGGAAGTGTATTTGGCATATGGTTGTGCCTGTAACGCAGGTGCCTAGCCTGGACAAGCAAGTACAAGTATACTAGCATGTGCTACGAATGCAATAATCAGACATGGATGTCATGACATGGCAAGCTGTAATTTTAACACGTACAGATAAGGAATTTAAACATGGCAGTTACAATTGCATGGATGACATGGCAGCAAGAACAAAATAATTAAAAGGGGTTAGATCTAGCTTCATTGTCAAGCTAGATCAAGTGAGGTGACGGATCTAGTTTCATTGTCAAACTAGATCAAATAGGCGTCTAGGCAGCTATCATTTCACTGCCTAGTCTCTTTTACGCTACGGTACAAAAGTGGCCTAAAACATGGCCTAAACAAGCAACGGGCAAGTTTCACTTGCCTGCAACCCGACGTCTGAATACACCATCCAAAAGTCCAATCTACCTATGTGCACAAGTCCACCAGCCTACATTCCTAATTTAAATTATCTTAATTTGTAATTCTAAACAATTTAAAACACCAATTTTTATCTTGTTTAGCAGGCAATGGTTGGAGGGTCCTAGGGGTGTAAAACGTTACCTCAACACGACGCGAAAGCTACACTGGCGTCGGGTAGCTACGCCAGGGGTTGGAATATAAGAACGCGCTCCTAGTCCAATTTCCAGATCAGATTCCTTGCTCGAATAGTCTGGGCAGTAACTAGATCAACAAACCAAGATTCCAATGCTAGCACGTGCGACGAAGGGGATACGACGTGTCGCAACGTCAAAATAGTCAAAACGGCGATGAGAACGCTGTAGTAGGGCCCACAACAGTGATACGGGTCAATGGGGGGCCCACAACAACTCTGGAGAACTTGGGGGGCCCACGGCAGCAAGCAATACGAAAGTTACGAAGTTGCGACGAACTTCGCTCGGTCAGACCGAGCCGCTGCGATAGATTCTCTTAGTCAGACCGAGAGATCGCAGCGCACGGGGTCGGCTGCAATGCTGCGGAGCGTGTTGCAGTGCGGGCGCTTGGTCGCAGCAGGCCGCTACAAGAGGAATCATCGGTCGGGCACGTGGGAGCAGGGGCTGCAGTGATGCGGGTTGCAACGGAGCGGCGATGCGAAGTGGAGCGGGGGATGCGGAGCTTGCTCTCGGTCAGACCGAGCGGAGCTCTCGGTCGTAGCGGGGTGCGGGGGTTGCAACGAAGCAGCAGGGCGACTTGGTGCGGAGCAGAGCAGGATGCGGGGGCAGCTCTCGGTCAGACCGAGCGGATGCCGGGGAAATCCTCGGTCTGGCTGAGCGGCTGCAGGGGTGCGACTGCGACGAACGTCGCAAGTTGCAATGCGAAAGTTTGGGGGGTTTTATGACGGCTAGGGCTTGTATTCTTGAGGGAAATGGGTATCCTAAGCCTCCTATATATAGTGTAGATGGGTTTGACCAAGTCTAGGGTTTAATTTGAATTAAAATTGATTTTTAAATCAATTTTAAACCCAAAACTTCACCCACACTATATCACATGCATGGGGTGCGGCCAAGAGAGAAAGAAAACTAAGGTCAAATGTAAAGTAGGTCAAATGTTATCCAAAAATTATGAGAAAAATACTGGGGTGATCGGGGCGATGAGAGAAAGAAAACTAAGAAGATGGTTCGCAATTTTGACGTCGAGGGATAAAACTAAAAATAGAAACGTCTCACGTCAAAAGTAAAAAACGCGACGTCTCTTCAAATAAGGTCAAATCGTGAGGGAACGACTCAAAAAATATCGTTCCAAAATAGTACCACAATTTAATACTCTCAGAGGCAATCACAACAACATATCACATCATAATGTTCAAAAACAAACATGGTCTAAAATAAATACGTGCACAATCAAAAGCACGTGCACGAAGAAAGTACGATCGAAAACCGACCGTTACATCCTTCCACTTGGCCACTCATTTGGGGGTGATATACAAGGCCGATCTTGTGATGTACTCCGTACTTCTTAATCATCGCCTCAAACTTCTTTTCGATAAAGTGGCTTCCCCCATCACTTATGACCGTTATTGGGACTCCAAAACGGGGGAAGATTGTGTTCTTGAAAAACTTGGCCACTACTCTTGCGTAATTTGTTAGGGTGGCTATGGCTTCCACCCACTTTGAGACATAATCAACTGCGACTAAAATGTACTTGTTGTCGTTACTTTATGGTAAAGGCCCCATGAAATCGCCCTAGCAGTCAAATAACTCTATCTCCAGAATTCCTTGTAAGGGCATCTCGTTCTTCTTCGTGATGTTTCCCGTTCTTTGGCACTTGTCGCATGATCTGATGTATTCATTAGCATCTCTAAAGATGGTGGGCCAATAGAAGTTGATTTGGAGAATTTTTGCTATGGATTTGGTGACCGCTGCATGTCCACCACAAGGTTGGTCATGACAGTGTGACATAATGGAAGTGGCTTCTTCTTTCGGAATACATCGTCTGATGATCCCATCGACACATGTTTTGAACAAGTATGGGTCATCCCAAAGTAGTTCTTGGCATCATGTAAGAACTTCTCCTCTGATAGGTTTCCATTCCATGCGGGATTATACCGCTCACTAAATAGTTGACTATGTCGGCATACCAAGGTGCTTCGGAGGAGGATGCTGCAAATAACTTCTTGCCAGTGAAAGAGTCATCGATCGGTAAGCTGTCATCTTTATGCCTTTGAATCGGTCATGAAAGATGGGTTGCCACTACATTCTCAGCTCCTTTCTTCTCCTTGATTTCTATATCAAACTCTTGGAGGAGGAGAATACATCGTATCAAGCGTGGTTTTGCATCCTTCTTGCTTAACAAGTATTTTAGTACTGCATGGTCTGTGTGGATTATTACCTTGGATCCCAAAAGATAAGATCTGAACTTTTCAGTAGATTACACCACTGCTAGTAATTCCTTCTCTGTACTGGTGTAATTCTTCTGAGCATTATCCAATGTTTTGATAGCATAGTATATTGCATGAAGCATTCCCTCTTTCCTTTGGCCTAAAACAACTCCCACCGCTTCGTCACTGGCGTCACATATCAACTCAAAGGGTAGGTTTCAATCCGGCAGTTGTATAATAGGTGCTGAGATGAGAGCTTCCTTCAACCTGTTAAAAGATAGCTAGCAAGCGTCAAAAAACACAAAAGGAGCATCCTTCGCAAGGAGTTCCGCAAGAGGACGAGCGATACTAGAAAAATCCTTTATAAAGCGACGGTAAAAACCCGCATGGCCTAGAAACCCCCGGATGCCCTTAAGGTTAGTGGGAGGTGGCAAGTCGATGACGATTTCAACTTTGGCTTTGTCAACTTCAATTCCCTTAGAGGTGATGACATGACCAAGCACGACTCCCTCCGTCACCATGAAATGTCACTTTTTCCAATTTAAAGTCAAGTTATTGTCATGGCACCGTTCTAAGACTTTAGACAAATTAGCTAAACAAGCATCAAAGTTGGTGCCGTAAACGGAGAAGCCATCCATGAAAACTTCCATTATATTTTCAATGAAGTCTGAGAAAATAGACGGCATACACCTTTGGAATGTTGCGGGTGCATTACATAATCCAAATGACATTCTTCGGTATGCAAAAGTGCCATATGGACATGTAAAGTCGTCTTTTCTTGGTCCTTACTATGCAGTGAGATTTGGAAGAATCCGGAATACCCATCGAGGTAACAGAAGTATTTATGCTTGGCAAGTCGCTCAAGCATTTGATCAATGAAGGGAAGAGGAAAGTGGTCTTTTCTGGTGGCTTTGTTGAGTTTTCTATAATCAATACACATGCGCCAACCAGTGACAGTCCTAGTGGATATTAACTCATTTTTATTGTTCCTAACAACGGTCATGCCCCCATTGTTGGGGACAACCTAAACAGGGCTAACCCATTTACTGTCGGAAATGGGATAGATAATATCGGCCTCTAGCAGTTTTAACACCACTTTTTTCACTACCTCCTTCTTGTTAGAATTCACTCGCCTTGAGGCTCGATGGAGGTAGCTTATTTATCCTTAAGATGGATTCTATGGGTGCATATGGTGTTGCTAATGCCTTTCAGGTCGGCAATGCTATACCATATTATCTTCCTATGAGCTCTGAGGATTTTAAGGAGGCATTCCAATTGTGGCCCAGTGAGGGAGGCGATAAGGATGACGAGATAGGTGGAGTTCTCCCCTAAGAATGCATATTTTAAATTAGCGGGAAGAGGTTTCAGTTCTACCTGAGGGGACGCTATACCCCCATCATCATTTGCCAGTGAGAAGGATGCATCCTCAACCGTTGGTTTAGATTCTGGAAATTCCTCGTTGACTGATTTATAGGATGGACAAGGTGATGGCGGTGCATCGTGGAAGACATCTGTGAAATCTATCTCCATAGGGATTTGTTCTGTAGTGCATCTGCCAGTAGAAATAGAGTTCTCAGACATGCATGCACCATCGAGTGTATAGTCCTGAAGGCTTCCCTGATTGATGTCCCTCTGGAAGGGTTCGGGATCTGTGTATTCATCGTGGTTGTAATCTTCGTGTGTCTCAGTCTGGAGGATGTTGTCACCAAAGAAGCGTAGAGTGCCTCCTACGTACTGCACATAGACTCTGTCAGCGATGAGGACGCCGTCCAAGGCGTCTGCATTCTGGAAGGTGTCTGCAATAAAGACTGAAAGTTCTTGAACCACTAGGTCATCTACAAGGAATTATACTGGACCATTAGTCCATACATCAGTGACTACGCTTTCCAATATACTTAAGAGATGGGAGTCATCCAATGGTTCAAATTGGCGAGTTTCTCTCCAGCACTCGTCAACGGGTAGAGCTTCGACAGCCTTGAGAACCATCACGTCCCCTTCGAAGCTTATGCGGATGTCGTCCTCAATGGTGCCTGCATCTGAAACATTGTTCATTATATGACCCATAACCATTTGTTAATTTTCATTACCTGCAACGTAGGTTCCTGCTCTGATAAAGCGGACTGCATCCAGTAATTCTCTTGTGGCACCTTCGACCATGGCTTCATCCATGCGTGAGTCCTGAAGACCATGTACATGGTATGGAGAAAAGCTAACCCCGTTTGAGTCACTATCAGATTCACTGCTCCATTGCACTTGCATCACCATCTCCATCATGTCTGATTTCTTATAAAAGATTATTGACTGGAGAGAAGCGTTAGTAGTAACGTAATAAATGAGAATAAAAGGGTGGAAAGTCAAGATATGGTAAGTTTTGCTAACACTATCTTCAAAATAAAAAATAGCCTAAGAAACACCGTACATTCTCCGGCAACGACGCCAAAAACTTGATGCACTCGGAACTAACACCCAAAATCCACCTGACAGTGTCACTAATGCCAGGCATTGAACGGTTCCTAAGTATCAATTTCGGGCTCACGAACGCAAACGTACGGTGTCAAGTTATAGTATAAAAGATATCGATCCCACAGGAAAAGCAGTGGTGTATTAATCTCAGGTATTTCTAAATCTCAGAAAAAGGTAGCAGTCGGTTTGAATGATTGTTTGGTTGGAGTTATTTGATCAGTATAAAGGGACTAGGGCATTTGGACTCACCGCTAGGATCGTCGGAGGTCGATGCTAGGTTAGGACTTCTACGTTGCATTGGTTTTATTGGGGGTTGTAGCATCTAGGAAGTGAATTCATGCATCAAGGCATCATGAATCTAACATACCGTATTCACCCTGCTCACGCGATAGACGCGTACGGTACGTGCATTAAGGAAATACAATAATCTCGCCACTCTCGTGGTTCGAATACTCTCAGCTCGTACCACTCTCGTGGGTCAGAGCTTTGAGGTATTTTGGTGGCTCTTATTGACGCAATGACGGTAGCCGTCAATTAGTGGTATAGTCCGTCGGTGGATTCCATCAAGGCATGAGCCGGGCATGGTCACAAGCCTCGATTGAATTCACTAATTTCCAAATTAAATCCATAAGATACTCCTTAAGATCATCGATTCCACAGACTGTGGGCACGATCTCAGTACGAGTTCTCCTAGGAATTTTGCTAGATCAACCAAAATACTTCCCCTTTTATGTCTAATGCAACCTAAAAATCCTAGCTTCGCATCTTTATCATAAAATCCTAGAGCTAATCCATTAGCCCTAGATAGAGCTACTCACACATGGTGGGGGAAATAAAGAAAGGTTGGATATTGAGCATGGAATTTATAATAGCAATCAAAATCATATAAAAGGGTGAAATCCGTACCAAAGATGATGTAGATCGATAACAAGCTGCAGAGAATTAAAAACCAATAATTTCCAAGCCAAGAAACTGTAACGACTGGTTTTCATGTATCTGGATTATTTATATTATATATATGTTTTGGTGGATTTTCTCCTCATGTGTGGTTTTCGTCTCCGTAGCTTTCACTTTCGATCGTTTCGTCGTGATTTTCTAGCTTCTTCCTTAGAATCGTTGGTCTTGGAGTAAGTCATTCGTGACGGGCTTCATATCGGTCATATCTCATTGTTAGATCAAGCCTAGGAGTCTTCGGAATCGATCCCGGAGCTTCGCGCTCCATTTCGGAACTTTCTGTGCACGTTAGCCGGTACAAGAAGGGGAACCGACCGACTAGATGACGATTTAGTCGGTCGGCAAACCTTCATGGACCGACTAGTGGGCTTTGTTAATTACTCAGGAGTTACTGTTTATCGTTAGTCGGTCTAAGAACATTTGTCGACCGACTAGGTTGCAAACTAGTCTGTCAGCAATCGTTCTTTAACCAACTAGCTCTATGATCATTTTTGATACCAAGTACTATTCATTCTTAGTCAGTCTAAGAACGTTCATCGATCGACTAGATGAGAAACAAGTCGGTCAGTAGTTGTTCTTTGACGGACTAAATCTAAATCCTATTTTTCGTCAGGAGTTACTGTTTACACTTAGTCGGTCTGCGTTGGTCAACCGACCGACTAGTTGCCAAACTAGTCGGTCAGAGGTTGCTCTTTGACCGACTAATCAGTGTCGAGACCTGTCACGCCCCGCTTCCAAAAACGACGGAGGCGAAGCGTGACTAAGGCCCGCTCGGGCCGGAGCTGAGAAGCTCGGACCCAATAAGCGTCTGTAGGGGTACCATTTAAAAGATTTTCAGGTTCTTGCATTTATAAAGTTCGAACAACAGACAGTACAGAAAAGAAGTTGCATTCATTAAATTGAGATATAATATCCAACAAGTACAAAGTCTAAAAAGGAGCCTAAGCGTGGCAACAACTATCTAAAAGCAAACTAAAGGTAGTAACCTCTGAAAGTGACGACTAAGAAGACCTCAAGGTCTGGTCCTCGTCGGGCGCGTACTCTGGGTCGTCGTCCTCGGCTCCTCATGCTCCAGTGAGTCTGCCTCGTCCACGAACTCTGGCTGAGCACCTGACGTACAACACCCAAGAAAAGGAACTGTACGTCAGGTAAAGTCTACAAGAAGGGTTAGACTTTACTGCAAGTGCACCGAACTTTAAACAACGGTTTACTGGTTGATTAACATGCTGAGGTTCTCTTACACAACAGTTTACTGGTTGATTAGCATGCTGTGGTTATAACAGTGTAACACAACAGGAAGTAACGTAGCAGGAAAGTAAAACGGGACAAGTAGTAGTCGTAGCGTGTGCTACCAACTACGGGACTATCCTAAAGGTGTCAGGACAAGACGGAACTAGACAAGACAAGACAGGACATGACACGACTGAAAGGACTAGTAAAACACGAAGGGTTCATGCCTTACGGTTCGAGGGGGATCAGACCCTCTCACCGTGTGCACGCTCAACCCTACCCCAAACCCCAGAACTCAGGACAGGAAGCACGGAGATCACTTTCGCAAGGAAAGCACCTGAAACGCCCGTAGGCTTTTTCGTAACACAGAGATCACTTCCGCAAGGGAAGCACCTGAAACGCCCGTAGGCTTTTTCGTAACACAGAGATCACTTCCGCAAGAGAAGCACCTGAAACGCCCGTAGGCTTTTTCGTAACACAGAGATCACTTCCGCTCGGGAAGCATCTGAAACGCCCGTAGGCTTTTTGTATCACAGAGATCACTTCCGCTCAGGAAGCATCTGAAACGCCCGTAGGCTTTTTGTGTAACTGGGACAAGACACAACAAGTGTAATGAATTGTTATTCTAGGGTGTCCACACGCACGCACACACAAGATAGCCCTACGGTGTCAAGAGTTGTTGTTTGTCGAGCTTAGACTTCGTCGTCAAGTCTAAGTCGTCAGGGGCGTCCCGGACGCTATCATTTCACGTCCGGTTCTATACATTCACAGTCTAACAGTTCTAGCAATCTAAGACCAAAGCACGGTCTAAAAACGCAAGTGAGTACACTTGCCTGCGATGGCGAGTGTGTCGTCCGTCCGGAGCGTCTCGTCCAGTCGTTGCGTCCGCGGTAGTCCGTCTGAAATAGTGTCACGGCGACGATGTCAGGTCGCGTTTTCAGTAAATCCTATTTAGGTTCATATCTAGGTTGTCGGGACTACCCTAATTGTCAAAGTCACAATTTTGATGTTCAGTCCTATTCGACGATTCTATCCTATGTGCACAGTTCAAAAGTCCAGTCGTCGAATCTACTGTTTCACAACGTTTTAAAGGCGCAGAAGATAAATTTAGTTACAGTTGTCCGATTTTAGTTAGGGTTCAGTTTGCTACGGTGTGGGATTCTCTACGAGTTTAGAGGGACCAACCTGGTGCGAGGGACGCGCACGAATCTGGCGTCGAGTCTGGAAACGGTGGCGGTGCTCGTGCCCCCGACTGCGGGTAGCGCAGTGAGGGTCGCCTCAGGATTGTAGCAGCTGCGGGTAGCGCAGCCGAGATATCACGGCTACAGGTACGGTATCGAGATTGCTTCGGTTGAGGGTCCCGGCAACGATACGTCTACGGCAACAGTAATAGGAATGAGTCGCGTCACCAGGAGGCCACAGAATCTGCGGCGTCAACGGCGTCTCGACTACGGGTAGCGTAGTGAGACTCGTCCGAGCAGCGAACGAAGTGCGGTCAGCGAGTGCGATCAGTCCAACGACAAACGGCGAGCTAGTGTCGTGGGGAGGCTGCAGACAGATCTCGATCGTGCACGTGGCCTGGGGCTCCGCGCGATGGTCGCAGGTGGCACAGCGAGAGGCGAGGTGCGAGGTGCGGCCTTGGCGTGTGACGTCGCGCTGGAGGCAGCACGACGGCAATGGAGGCTGGCGGCCGTGAGCGAGGGAGAGCCGCGTGAAAAAACGACACTGAGGGGGGAGGCCGCGGCTGTCACGGCGGCGCAGCAGGCGGGGAACGCAGCGGTGCAGCAGTCGGGGAACACGGCGGTGGCTGAAGGTCGCTGCGCAGCGGCGGCGGATGGCGGTTCGCGGCGAGGGGCGCAGCGGATCGCGGCGAGGGCTGAAGTCGCGACGACGCGACGGTGGACCGCGGCGAGATCGGGGGCGAACAGACTCGGCGGTGGCGTCGAGCGCTTGGGGGCCGAGGAGACGGCGCGACGGCGGGTTCGCGCGCGCTGGGTGCCACGGCGGCGCGAGATAGGCGAGAGGGCGAGAGAGATCTGAGGGGATAGGGGGAATTTTGGGTCGGCGACGCGACGAACGGCCGCCGTGGGAGAGAGAGAGTAGAGGGTCGGGGGAAATTTGGGGGGAGGCTGCGGCTGCTACGTGAGGGGGCTTTAGATCTAGGGTTAGGGTAAATTTTAGGGTTAGGATAATATTTAATAGTTGGGAAATTTGCTAAATGAAATTAAAACCTAGGGTTAAATGAGTTTGGGTAAAGAGATGGAGTGTGTGTAGTTTGGGGTACGTCTAGGGGAGATTAGAAAAGTAGTTTAGGAAAGATATCAAAACAGACTAATAGAAGATTTAGCCAGATTTGGCAATAATTCGAAATTTGAACTGGATGGGCAAATCAACGGTCTAGATTTCTCCGAGCGATATCTTTCAATCCGGGCGTCAGAAAAATAATCTGAAAATACCGGTGCGATCGTGGAGACAAGACGCACAGATCTATGGAGCCTGATCATGTGTAACACCTACCAAGAATTTACGTAAAAATGGGAAACGGCGTTTCGAGTCAAAATGACTAAAACGCCCCCATCATTCAAAGTCGTTTCGCGCAAAAACGAGCCGTGAAAGACGTTTCCAAAAATTACTATAAAATCCGACACCCCAAAACGATCGCAACGGCATATCGCATCGCACATGCCGGAGCTCGGAAATAGCCAAATAAAATACGTGCACGATAAAGCACGTGCACGCAGAAAATACGAACGGTCGGAAAGCGGCCGTTACATTCTACCCACCTTAGAAATGATTCCGCCCTCGGAATCACTTATAATAATAATAATAATAATAATATCTATAAGCACTTAAGCCTATCACTCCCATCCTCCACACAATATTCTCTAATTCACATAACTTCAACAACGTTCCTCAAATATTCGATTATAATCCTTCTTTACACAGGACAATGCTACGACTAAACTCACCTCCTAATACTTAGCTATAAGATCATCCCAACAGTTCAACTTCCCAAGTCCAAGTTCTCATAAAAGGGATAACAATCATCATCTCATACCATACCACTCCACTAAACATCATTGCTCAAAAACAATCTTTTAAACTCTCGAGCTCTTCCCAATATTAATCAATCTTCAAAAAAAGATTCTAGTCAACCACCAATCCAAGACGAAAACTTTGTCTATCTTATAACACCTTTCATAAATCAATGATCGCCGTGTCCTTAATGCATTCCTTATCGTATCTTCCCATAAATTTATCAGCCAAGTAATTTAACTATCAGAATCACATCTCATCCTACCCACTATAACTTATCCCAACCAATATTAAGTCTGACTACCTAAACATCCATTTATCTCAACGTGTCGTGTTACTCCCAATGTCTTCTCACGTCAACTCAACAATCAAGTCTCGATGCTAATAAAATCTCTACTCAATCTTATGATCACTCTAACTCCTACCATACTCTGTAGCCATCCCTATCTACCATTCGTCTAAGCCTCAAATCTGATAAGTTATCATCTCCTCGCACATATAATTTCATCTGACCAGAATTTCCCATTGAGTCCGCCACACTTCGGTTTTATAAATAAGTCTTGGTCAGTCCATTCTTTTCATCCAAAAGATATTCTAATCCATCATCCTTGTGTTCCCAAAAAAAATCAATTTATCATTGCCATAATAAAACTCATCTCACTTCAAGCCTACCTGCAAACAAAAATCCTATAACGATAATAGTTAGTCCCAATTAATATAACAACCATAAACACGAAAATTTTCTTTAAGGGAGAAAGAAGAGGAGGGAAAGAGAGACTTAAGGCCAAGAAATAATTAAAAAAAACTTTTGGAAAAATGTGTGGTGTTGCGGTAATGGATGAGGGAGGATAAGTGATTTGTGATCTTGTGAGCTAGTTTCGAAAACATTAAAGATTTGGTTTAAAGGAAACAAAAAGTTTTGATACAATCACATGCAGTCAAAGTTAAGCTATTCTATAATCGCGAAACTACGTCTAAGGAAATTGCCTGCTATGACCCTATTCATATACGCATGAATACCGTCATTCAGACAATTTCAATCATATCATGGTTAACACTGAGTACACATTCAAGACACAAAAGGCAATCATCGGGATCCTAAAGCTGACACACTCATACAGGTCTACACACTCTACCTATACTCACGCACCACAACGACATCACCTACCAAAGGGCCTACTCCTAAACTGGAGATAGCATGGACAACTACAAGGACTAATGTCTAGATAATAGAAAGAAAAGGAGACTAGATCAAGAGCGAAATGAAATAAGATCGGAAAGAACGATTCCAACAAGGTGGGGTAAGGAGATAGTTGGTTGGAAGAGACAAAATGTTTCTCAGAATAATTAGATAGATGAAGGAGATTTACGTGTAAAATATGATATCGTATACTTTATACTTTAAAAAAAGAAAATGTAGGGAAAAGTGAGCAGACGGTAAAAATTATTATAATTTTGGAGAAAGAGTTGGACGAAGGAGATAAAAGTGGGGTGAGGTAGCAGTTGTTTTGCAAATGAAAGTAAGTTTAACAAAGATTTTGAAATGTGGTCGCGAAGAACATAGAACTGGTATAATAATAATAATAAAATAATTGGAGTTCCCTCTCGTTTAGGAAATATTTTTAAAAAAAGTATGCACGTTAAGTGGTTAGAAATTTTTTTTTGTAGTTTTTATAAAAAGAATAATATTGAATTTTCAAAATAGTAACAAGTTTTAAAACCGAAATTCGAAAGATAATGATTCGAAAGCGAGTACGAGATAGTAACCTAAGAATTTACGACCAAGAAGGTTTCAAGTCAATAAAAGAATTTTAATTCAACCAAAAAAACAAGAAATTTTAAATATGTAGTATAGGGGTTTTCAAAGAAATTAAGCTGAGCGAAGAAACTGAATAAGGAATTTTGAAAGTACTTTTAGCGGAGTCAAAATTGGCAAAGAGAAAGATTCGAAGGATCTACGATGTCCGTCAGGAAGCGATCACATGAATCGGGAGAAAAGAAAGATGATCGCATGACGGTTACACACAGGATATGATTTACGAAAGCTATGATGGGACTCTATGGCAGATAACACAAAAGTGAAATGATCAAAGGGACGATAGAAGTCAGGGGTCCTAATTATCGGGTCGTCTAAAGATTAGGATAACTCAGCTCTAAGACTTCCTAATGAGCTAGTCTATAATCGGGATCTAAAGATAAGGTTCCTAAGAGAATCCAGGTTAGTTCTGCTGGGCCCGAAGTCGATGGACCTGAGCGAACGACTAAAAGAAGGGCTCAAGAAATTTAACACGGTCAGAGTCAAGTGGCTACTAAGGTATTCTAGGACGAGGATGACTAATTCCTAACCAAGGCGTCAGACTATCAAATTGGGACGTCTACCCAAGTCTTCCTACTATCTAAGACTGGGAAACTAATTCAGACTTGTACATGGATATTAAATGAATGCGGTACTTTTATTGTTCCGAAATTTTGCATGACCTGCATGGGCCACCACTAAAACCTGTCACGCCCCGCTTCCCAAAACGACAGAGGCGAAGCGTGACTAAGGCCCGCTCGGGCCGGAGCTGAGAAGCTCGGACCCAATAAGCGTCTGTAGGGGTACCATTTAAAAGATTTTCAGGTTCTTGCATTTATAAAGTTCGAACAACAGACAGTACAGAAAAGAAGTTGCATTCATTAAATTGAGATATAATATCCAACAAGTACAAAGTCTAAAAAGGAGCCTAAGCGTGGCAACAACTATCTAAAAGAAAACTAAAGGTAGTAACCTCTGAAAGTGACGACTAAGAAGACCTCAAGGTCTGGTCCTCGCCGGGCGCGTACTCTGGGTCGCCGTCCTCGGCTCCTCGTGCTCCAGTGAGTCTGCCTCGTCCACGAACTCTGGCTGAGCACCTGACGTACAACACCCAAGAAAAGGAACTGTACGTCAGGTAAAGTCTACAAGAAGGGTTAGACTTTACTGCAAGTGCACCGAACTTTAAACAACGATTTACTGGTTGATTAACATGCTGAGGTTCTCTTACACAACAGTTTACTGGTTGATTAGCATGCTGTGGTTATAACAGTGTAACACAACAGGAAGTAACGTAGCAGGAAAGTAAAACGGGACAAGTAGTAGTCGTAGCGTGTGCTACCAACTACGGGACTATCCTAAAGGTGTCAGGACAAGACGGAACTAGACAAGACAAGACAGGACACGACACGACTGACAGGACTAGTAAAACACGAAGGGTTCATGCCTTACGGTTCGAGGGGGATCAGACCCTCTCACCGTGCACACGCTCAACCCTACCCCAAACCCCAGAACTCAGGAAGGAAGCACGGAGATCACTTTCGCAAGGAAAGCACCTGAAACGCCCGTAGGCTTTTTCGTAACACAGAGATCACTTCCGCAAGGGAAGCACCTGAAACGCCCGTAGGCTTTTTCGTAACACAGAGATCACTTCCGCAACAGAAGCACCTGAAACTCTCGTAGGCTTTTTCGTAACACAGAGATCACTTCCGCTCGGGAAGCATCTGAAACGCCCGTAGGCTTTTTGTATCACAGAGATCACTTCCGCTCAGGAAGCATCTGAAACGCCCGTAGGCTTTTTGTGTAACTGGGACAAGACACAACAAGTGTAATGAATTGTTATTCTAGGGTGTCCACACGCACGCACACACAAGATATCCCTACGGTGTCAAGAGTTATTGTTTGTCGAGCTTAGACTTCGTCGTCAAGTCTAAGTCGTCAGGGGCGTCCCGGACGCTATCATTTCACGTCCTGTTCTATACATTCACAGTCTAACAGTTCTAGCAATCTAAGACCAAAGCACGGTCTAAAAACGCAAGTGAGTACACTTGCCTGCGATGGCGAGTGTGTCGTCCGTCCGGAGCGTCTCGTCCAGTCGTCGCGTCCGCGGTAGTCCGTCTGAAATAGTGTCACAGCGACGATGTCAGGTCGCGTTTTCAGTAAATCCTATTTAGGTTCATATCTAGGTTGTCGGGACTACCCTAATTGTCAAAGTCACAATTTTGATGTTCAGTCCTATTCGACGATTCTATCCTATGTGCACAGTTCAAAAGTCCAGTCGTCGAATCTACTGTTTCACAACGTTTTAAAGGCGCAGAAGATAAATTTAGTTACAGTTGTCCGATTTTAGTTAGGGTTCAGTTTGCTACGGTGTGGGTTTCTCTACGAGTTTAGAGGGACCAACCTGGTGCGAGAGACGCGCACGAATCTGGCGTCGAGTCTGGAAACGGTGGCGGTGCTCGTGCCCCGACTGCGGGTAGCGCAGTGAGGGTCGCCTCAGGATTGTAGCAGCTGCGGGTAGCGCAGCTGAGATATCACGGATACAGGTACGGTATCGAGATTGCTTCGGTTGAGGGTCCCGGCAACGATACGTCTACAACAACAGTAATAGGAATGAGTCGCGTCACCAGGAGGCCACAGAATCTGCGGCGTCAACGGCGTCTCGACTACGGGTAGCGTAGTGAGACTCGTCCGGGCAGCGAACGAAGTGCGGTCAGCGAGTGCGATCAGTCCAACGACAAACGGAGAGCTAGTGTCGTGGGGAGGCTGCAGACAGATCTCGATCGTGCACTCGGCCTGGGGCTCTGCGCGATGGCCGCAGGCGGCACAGCGAGAGGCGAGGTGCGAGGTGCGGCCTTGGCGTGTGACGTCGCGCTGGAGGCAGCACGAAGGCAGTGGAGGCTGGCGGTTGTGAGCGAGGGAGAGCCGCGTGAAAAAACGGCACTGAGGGGGGAGGCCGCGGCTGTCACGGCGACGCAGCAGGCGGGGAACACGGCGGCGCAGCAGGCGGGGAACGCGGCGGTGGCTGAAGGGTGCTGCGCAGCGGTGACGGATGGCGGTTCGCGGTGAGGGGCGATCGTGGAGACGAGACGCACAGATCTACGGAGCCTGATCATGTGTAACACCTACCAAGAATTTACGTAAAAATGGGAAACGACGTTTCGATTCAAAATGACTAAAACGCCCCCATCATTCAAAGTCTTTTCGCGCAAAAACGAGCCGTGAAAGACGTTCCCAAAAATTACTATAAAATCCGACACCCCAAAACGATCGCAACGGCATATCGCATCGTACATGCCGGAGCTCGGAAATAGCCAAATAAAATACGTGCACGATAAAGCACGTGCACGCAGAAAATACGAACGGTCGGAAAGCGGCCGTTACAAAACCCTAATTCCTGGGCTGCCGCCAGCTCTTCCTATTTAAACCCCCCAAACGTTTTTCTTTTCTTCTTTCATTTCTCATGAGCCTCTTTCTTCTCCAAATCATCATCCATCTAACCCTAGCCCTCCTCCTTCATCAAGAGCTCCTCCCCCTCTCCATTTAGGCCGGCCACCACCTCTAGGTCGCCGGAAAACCCCCAAAAATCCCCAAAACCCCATTTCTCCAGATTTTCTCCCCATTTCCAGATCTGAACCGTAGGTTCCCCGAATCGTTTCTTCCGTCGCTGTGCTTGCTCGGCATCGTTCTTCCGCTAACGATTCGGTAATAACTCGATTCTATAATATTCTCATAACCCATTTGTGTTTTTATAAAACCCTAATAAAACTAGGTTGGATGTTGTTCTAATGTTGTTTTGCCATGTCAGCGACCTCTTCCCCGTAGATTAGCGTCTGTGAGATGAACCTACGTGATCGTCATCCTCGGTGCTAGGCAAGTGAAACTTGCCACTTAGGGTTTTAGGCCATGTCTTAGGCCATTTGCTTGTTGTAGGCGTAAAAGAGACTAGGCGACGAAATGATACTCGCCTAGGCGCAATTTTAGGAACTAGCTTGACAACGAAGCTAGATCCGACATTTATCATGTTGCACAACTACCATGTCATGTTTAATTTCCATTAACGGTACGCGAATTAATTGTCATGTCATTGCATTCTTTAAGTGTTCCCGTGATTGCGTAGCTCCGCTACACCTTGTGAAATGATTGAGGCTAGGTGCACCCCTATGCCAAATGAAATACGCTTCTGGTTTGTGATCCAGGAAACGAGCTCTTGTGCGGGGCAACCCTGGCTCATTTACTGAGCATCGTGTACAGGGACCCTGGCTCGTTTACACGTGGGTTTTGGGGTAAGAGTTAAGCGGCCATTCAACTGGGAGTCTGCCCGATCAGCAACTGCAGTTGTAAGGCGTAAACTCTGGGTTCTGGGGTAGTGTTAAGCGGCCACTCAGTGTGAATGTCAAACAGTTCAGCTGTAAGTCGTAAACATCTACAAACAACTTGAAACGTGACTAGTGAAAAGATTGAGATTGTTAGTAGCTTGGCTACTCTTGACATGCCCTGAAAATTGTTCTCTTGTACTTGTGGTTTCACCATGTCTTACTTGTGCACTCATACCATAACTGCCATGTCATGCATACTATAACTGATAGGTTGTTAGTTTGCCTTCCATTTCAGTTTCCTTGCCCAAGTCTTTTAGACTTGCTGACATGTGCCCCTTTACTCTTTTGGGTGACACATGTTAGATCCTGAGCCTGAGTTCGTTGTTGAGGAAGAGGTGTTTGCAACGCCGAGCCCGAGCTTGTGTTTGATGAGGACTTCGTGGACACAGGCGATCAGTCGTAGAGACTGTTTGTGTTATTGTTTAGACTGTTTTGTTGTCGGTGCGTGGCACCAATACTTTGTTATGTTGTCCCTTTTGTTGGCCTTGTTCTGGGCCTTTAGAGTCTTTCTTTTAGCCTGGTGGCTTTTCTGGATGTTGAACTTAATTTTCATGTTGGACAAATTCTGATATTTGAGATTTTATTTCTGTCTCTCCTTGTGTTATTATTGTTGTTCCGTTTGTGGTTACAGGGACCTGCTTATGTTTTATTGACGTTTATCGGGTTTGGGGCTTCACAGCTCCACTCCCGTGCGGACCTTTTCACGTCTCGCCTCCATTTTTGGGAAGCGGGGCGTGACAGGTTTTGTTGGTGGCCCATGCAGGTCCATTTTGTAACTGCGATTGTCAGAATAACGATAATAATATTAGAATGTCCAATAAACTAAGTTCGACATCCGAGTCATAAGCTATGAGTCTAATTGTTTCGTTTTCTGTGTCATTAGATGGTAGGAAGGTGATTCACCCGAGGTGGAGGTAGTGGTGCGCCCCCTCATGACGAGGAGCCTGAGCGGGAACCCACCAATGGAGAGATGATGCGGATGATGCTTCAGATGATGCAGGTGCAGCAGGGCGTGCTCTTGCAAGTCCAGAATGCTCCACTTGCTCGAGCTGCTCGGGCAATCCAGGATGCCCCTCGTTCCGAGCCTGGAGCGAAGCAATTTCGGGAGCTGGGTCCCGCATATTTTGATGTGTCTGAGGGTCCTCTGGCTACCGATGAGTGGATTCGGAACATAGAGGATAATTTGAAGATGGCGAAGATCGGCCCGGCTGGATGGGTTGATTTGGCGAAGAGGCAACTCAAGGATAATGCTCAGAACTGGTGGGATGCGGAAGAGAAGATGCTGGTGGAGCCGATAGCTTGGGCTACCTTTAAGTCCAGGTTTGATGAGGAGTTCTTTCTGAAGGCTGCTAGGAAGGAGATGCTGCATCGCTTTATTGAGCTGAAGCAAGGGAGCTTGACGGTGGACCTGTACCACCAGGAGTTCACTAGTCTGAGCCGGTTCGCACCGAAGATGGTGCAGGATGCTGATGAGAGGGCTCAGAGGTTCCTGCAGGGGCTTACTTTGGAGCTTCAGAGTTTTGTGTCTTCCTCTGATCTGGACTCCTATCAGAAGGTTCTGGTCACTGCAGGGAGGCAGGAGCTGAACCTGAGTCAGAGGAGAGGACATGTTTCTGGTGCTGGGAAGAGGCCTATGGAGCAGGCCAGGGTGGTGGTTAGGCCTGGTTTCAAGCCTAATCAGCCAGTGCAGTTCAAGAGGCCAGGAGGGCCTAATCATAAGACTTGCCATTTCTGCAGCAAGCCTGGCCACATCAAGGATCAGTGTAGGAAGTTTCTGGGCCAGTGTTTGGTTTGTGGTGATGCTTCTCATGTCGCGAAGGATTGTCGGCATGCGAATTAGTTGCGGAGGGCACCTGTCGCAATACAGCTGTTGCAGCAGAGAGCGCATGTTCCTGCTGGACGTGGAGCAGCTCTTGTTCCACAGAGGCAGGCTTTTCAGCAGGCTTTTCTGCCGAGGAGGCAGGCTTTTCTGATGACCGCTGTGGAGAGCGAGGCTGTGGATGAGGTTATCACAGGTAACTCTCCTTCTAGCTGTTCCTTTCTTATTTGGCTTTGTTTGTTAGATTATGTTGATTTCTTGCATATGATTGTTGCTAGACTAGGGCTTGATTGTTAGACTGTTTGTAGGTGTGATTTTGGTGTGCACATTTCCTGCACGAGTCCTCTTTGACTCTGGTGCATCGATGTGCATTATTTCTCGGAGCTTCGTGGAGAAGCATTCCTTGTCGACGTCCCCTCTTTCCAAGAGTTGGAATATCGTTACAGGGAATGGCGTGGTCTCGGTGCATCGTGGTTGCAATTCTTGCTCGTTGGTGGTTTGTGGACATGAGCTTTACGCTGATTTCATTGTCCACGACATCATCAACTATGATGCGGTCCTTGGGATGGATTGGATGGCGAGCTTCTATGCTACGATCGACTGTCGGAGGAAGAAGGTGGTGTTCGAGATTCCCGGACATCTAGTATTTGAGTTCAGCCGGGGTAGCAGTTCGCTCGGTCCGGTCAGGTTTCAGGCCAGGCCGATGGAGATTGTGGCTATGCAGATGGAGCTGGAGAGGCCAGTGGTTGTGCGGGATTTTAATGGCGTCTTCCCCGAGGAGATGTCGGGTTTGCCACCTGATCGAGCTCTACAATTTTCTATTGATCTTATTTCAGGAGCGCTGCCGATTTCGAAGGCGCCATATCGTATGGCACCCGCTGAGTTGGAGGAATTGCGGAAGCAGCTGGATGAGCTTTTGCAGAAGGGTTATATCAATCCTAGTGTGTCTCTGTGGGGAGCACCGGTGCTGCTAGTGAAGAAGAAGGATGGTTCGCGTCGCATGTGCGTGGACTATCGGGAGTTGAATGCGGTGACCATCAAGAATAAATACACGTTGCCTCGCATCGATGATATTTTTGATCAGCTTGGAGGATCGAGGGTGTTTTCTAAATTGGATCTGAGGAGTGGTTATCATCAGCTGAAGGTGAAGAAGGAAGATGTTCCGAAGACAGCATTCAGGACGAAGTATGGACACTACGAGTTTGTGGTTATGCCTTTCGGTGTAACCAATGCACCCGCAGTTTTCATGAATCTGATGAACCTGATTTTCTACGACATTTTTAGATAAGTTCATCGTTATCTTTATTGACGATATTCTGATCTATTCAAAGTCGGAGGAGGAGCATGCCTCGCACTTGAGGACGGTGTTGGAGGTTTTGAGGAGGCATCGGCTGTATGCTAAGTTTTCGAAGTGCGAGTTTTGGCTGGACAGAGTTGCTTTTCTCGGGCATGTGGTGACTGGAGATGGTATTTCAGTGGATCCTGAGAAGATCAAGGCCATCAGAGAGTGGCATGTTCCGCAGTCAGCGTCTGAGATCCGGAGTTTCCTTGGGCTTGCTGGTTACTATCAGCGTTTCATTAAGGACTTTTCCCGTATTGCTGAGCCGATGACCAGATTGACGCGGAAGGATGTGCCTTTTGTTTGGTCGGGTGATTGTGATAATGCTTTTGGTGTTCTGAGGGAGAGATTGACGACTGCCCCTATTCTTGTTGTGCCTGATCGCAGCGATGGATTTGAGATCTTTTACGATGCTTCTGGCAAGGGTCTCGGTTGTGTGTTGCATCAGCACGGGCATGTTATGGCGTATGCTTCGCGTCAGCTCAAGACTCATGAGAAGAATTACCCGACGCACGATTTGGAGTTGGCTGTCGTCGTGTTTGCTCTCAAGATTTGGAGGCACTTCCTGCTGAGTGAGAAAGTGAAGATCTTCACCGATCACAAAATCTTGAAGTATATTTTTACTCAGAAGGAGCTCAACATACGACAGCGTCGATGGTTGGAGCTCATGGCAGATTATGAGATTGATTTACAGTATCACCCTGGCAAGGTGAATGTGGTTCCTGATGCGCTGAGTAGGCTTCCAGCGGTGATGATTTTGACCTCGCAGTGGAGATTGCAGCAGGATTTTTACGAGTCTGGTGTGGAGATTGTTCTTCCTGGAGAGGCTTCTTCGTTGATGTGTATGCAGATACAGTCGACGATCGTGGATCGGGTTAAGGCTGTCTAGGCTGAGGTTCCGAAGCTGGTGAAGATTCGGGAGCAGGTGGAAGCGTGTCTGCGGACTGACTTTTTGATTCATGAGGATGTTTCGCTGAGGTTTGGAGCCAGGTTGTGTGTGCCAGCTGGGGATATTAGAGAGGAGTTGATGGTGGAGGCACACAGTTCGCCGTATTCTGTGCATCCTGGTGGGACCAAGATGTACCAGAATCTTCGTCTGATTTTTTGGTGGCATGGTATGAAGAGGAGCGTGGCTCGGAGTGTAGCCAAGTGCTTGGTTTGCCAGCAAGTGAAGACGGAGCATCAGCGTACGGCAGGGTTGCTACAACCGCTTCCGATTCCGGAGTAGAAATGGCAAAACATCACTATGAATTTTGTGACTGGACTACCTCGGAGTCCGAAGCAGAATGACGCGATTTGGGTGATCGTAGATCGATTGACCAAATCCTCGCACTTTATTCCGTTCCGAGTAGGACAGTCCACTGAGGCGCTAGCAAGGAGATACATGGAGGTAAGTTCTTTTACTCTCCGTTTCTATTTCCTTTTTCCTAGGTTAGATAGTGATGTAACGTGAATCGTGCAGGAGATCGTATGACTTCACGGAGTCCCCGTGAGTATCGTGTCGGACAGAGACACGAGGTTCACATCTCAGTTCTGGCAGAGTTTGTAGAAGAGTTTGGGTACGCGTCTGAGTTTCAGCATGGCGTACCATCCACAGATGGATGGCCAGTCCGAGAGGACGATTCAGATCTTGGAGGACATGCTGAGGACGTGCATGTTGGATTTCAAGGGTTCGTGGGAGGACCATCTACATCTGGTAGAGTTCTCTTACAACAACAGCTTCCAGGCGAGTATTGGCATGGCGCCTTTTACCGCGTTGTATGGGAGGAAATGTCGATTGCCATTGAGTTGGGATGTCGTTGGTGATCGGGAGCTGTTGGGACCTGAGATGATTGTGGAGGCCGTGGATGTTGTCAGGAACATTCAGGAGAGGTTGAGGATTGCTCAGGACCGTTTTAAGCATTGGGCGGATGCTAAACGCCGTCCTTTGGAGTTTCAGTCGGGCGACCATGTGTTCTTGAAGATTTCCCCGAATCGTGGTGTGATTCGCTTTTGGGAAGCGAGGGAAGTTGAGCCCGCGATACATTGGACCGTTTGACATTCTGGAGAAAGTTGGCGAGGTGGCCTACCGCTTAGCCTTGCCGCCATCTTTGGAAGGAGTTCACAATGTTTTCCATGTGTCGCAGCTTCGTCAATACATTAGCGATCCATCTCATGCTGTGGATTTTTCGGAGATTACCGTTCGCCCTGATATGACGTATGACCAGCAGCCAGTGCAGATTCTGGACAGGCGTCAGAAGTCACTTCGGAACAAGGTTGTCAATCTTGTGAGGGTGATGTGGCGACACGGCTCGCCAGGAGAGTCTACTTGGGAGAATGGAATTTATAATAGCAATCAAAATCATATAAAAGGGTGAAATCCGTACCAAAGATGATGTAGATCGATAACAAGCTGCAGAGAATTAAAAACCAATAATTTCCAAGCCAAGAAACTGTAACGACTGGTTTTCATATATCTGGATTATTTATATTATATATATGTTTTGGTGGATTTTCTCCTCATGTGTGGTTTTCGTCTCCGTAGCTTTCACTTTCGATCGTTTCGTCGTGATTTTCTAGCTTCTTCCTTAGAATCGTTGGTCTTGGAGTAAGTCATTCGTGACAGGCTTCATATCGATCATATCTTATTGTTAGATCAAGCCTAGGAGTCTTAGGAATCGATCCCGGAGCTTCGCGCTCCATTTCGGAACTTTCTGTGCACGTTAGCCGGTACAAGAAGGGGAACCGACCGACTAGATGACGATTTAGTCTGTCGGCAAACCTTCATGGACCGACTAGTGGGCTTTGTTAATTACTCAGGAGTTACTGTTTATCGTTAGTCGGTTTAAGAACATTTGTCGACCGACTAGGTTGCAAACTAGTCGGTCAGCAATCGTTCTTTAACCGACTAGCTCTATGATCATTTTTGATACCAAGTACTATTCATTCTTAGTCGGTCTAAGAACGTTCGTCGACCGACTAGATGAGAAACTAGTCGGTCCGTAGTTGTTCTTTGACCGACTAAATCTAAATCCTATTTTTCGTTAGGAGTTACTGTTTACACTTAGTCGGTCTGCGTTGGTCAACCGACCGACTAGTTACCAAACTAGTCGGTCAAAGGTTGCTCTTTGACCGACAAATCAGTGTCGAAACCCTAATTCCTGGGCAGCCGCCAGCTCTTCCTATTTAAACCCCCCAAATGTTTTTCTTTTCTTCTTTCATTTCTCCTGAGCCTCTTTCTTCCCCAAATCATCATCCATCTAACCCTAGCCATCCTCCTTCATCAAGAGCTCCTCCCCCTCTCCATTTAGGCCGGCCACCACCTCTAGGTCGTCAGAAAACCCCCAAAAATCCCCAAAACCCCATTTCTCCAGATTTTCTCCCCATTTCCAGATCTGAACCGTAGGTTCCCCGGATCGTTTCTTCCGTCGCCGTGCTTGCTCGGCATCGTTCTTCCGCTAACGATTCGGTAATAACTCGATTCTATAATATTCTCATAACTCATTTGTGTTTTTATAAAACCCTAATAAAACTAGGTTGGATGTTGTTCTAATGTTGTTTTGCCATGGCAGCGACCTCTTCCCCGTAGATTAGCGTCCGTGAGACGAACCTACGTGATCGGCATCCTCGGTGCTATGCAAGTGAAACTTGCCACTTAGGGTTTTAGGCCATGTCTTAGGCCATTTGCTTGTTGTAGGCGTAAAAGAGACTAGGCGACGAAATGATACTCGCCTAGGCGCAATTTTAGGAACTAGCTTGACAACGAAGCTAGAACCGACATTTATCATGTTGCACAACTACCATGTCATGTTTAATTTCCATTAACGGTACGCGAATTAATTGTCATGTCATTGCATTCTTTAAGTGTTCCCGTGATTGTGTAGCTCCGCTACACCTTGTGAAATGATTGAGGCTAGGTGCACCCCTATGCCAAATGAAATACGCTTCTGGTTTGTGATCCAGGAAACGAGCTCTTGTGCGGGGCAACCCTGGCTCATTTACTGAGCATCGTGTACAGGGACCCTGGCTCGTTTACACGTGGGTTTTGGGGTAAGAGTTAAGCGGTCATTCAACTGGGAGTCTGCCCGATCAGCAACTGCAGTTGTAAGGCGTAAACTCTGGGTTCTGGGGTAGTGTTAAGCGGCCACTCAGTGTGAATGTCAAACAGTTCAGCTGTAAGGCGTAAACATCTACAAACAACTTGAAACGTGACTAGTGAAAAGATTGAGATTGTTAGTAGCTTGGCTACTCTTGACATGCCCTAAAAATTGTTCTCTTGTACTTGTGTTTTCACCATGTCTTACTTGTGCACTCATACCATAACTGACATGTCATGCATACTATAACTGCTAGGTTGTTAGTTTGCCTTCCTTTTCAGTTTCCTTGCCCAAGTCTTTTAGACTTGCTGACATGTGCCCCTTTACTCTTTTGGGTGACACATGTTAGATCCTGAGCCTGAGTTCGTTGTTGAGGACGAGGTGTTTGCAGACGCCGAGCCCGAGCCTGTGTTTGACGAGGACTTCTTGGACACGGGCGATCAGTCGTAGAGACTGTTTGTGTTATTGTTTAGACTGTTTTGTTGTCGGTGCGTGGCACCAATACTTTATTATGTTGTCCCTTTTGTTGGCCTTGTTCTGGGGCTTTAGACTCTTTCTTTTAGCCTGGTGGCTTTTCTGGATGTTGAACTTAATTTTCATGTTGGACAAATTCTGATATTTGAGATTTTATTTCTGTCTCTCCTTGTGTTATTATTGTTGTTCCGTTTGTGATTACATGGACCTGCTTATGTTTTATTGACGCTTATCGGGTTTGAGGCTTCACAGCTACACTCCCGTGCGGACCTTTTCACGTCTCGCCTCCATTTTTGGGAAGCGGGGCGTGACAGAAACACAATAAAAATCCAGTCGTTTCTCGAATATCGAAACCTAGATCTAAATCTCAAGCTTACACTCAAAACTCTCCTAAAATCTTTCTAAAAACACTTGATCTCTAAAATACTAAAGAAAAATCGTTTTTATACCAGGGGTAGGGACCCCACAAATAATTCTCAGAAATCTGGAAAGTTGGGCCCATGTGTCGGTTGGGCGCGTCAGCTACTCGACCGAGCAGGTGGCAGCTATGTCGAGTCACTTCGTTGGCCGAGCTGCTTGCTTGCTTGCCTCTGATGCGGGCTACTCGGTCGAGTAACCACTTACTCGGTCAAGCAGCAGTGGGTGTCAACTCGGGTTGAGTCGCCTTGCTGCTCGGTCGAGTCAGATCGTATCTGTTCCTGCTGTATCCGCGTGTCTGCTCGGCCGAGTAGCTGTAAGCTACTCGGCCCGAGTCGCCTGGGAAACTGAATGGCTGAGCCTGTTTTCTGGATTTCTTTTGCTCGCTTCTCCTCCTCTCCTTCGATCTTCTTCTAAACTGCGGCAAACTCCCATGGAGCCTCGCCAATGGTGTCTTGGACGCGCTGGATGTGTCCATGTCCCAAATTTGCTCCAATTCGCTCCAAAATCCCTGAAAATTCCCAGATCTATGCAAAAACTAGAATATGGCGTTAGGAGCGCATTAATATATAAAAATATGGATTTCAGAGACGAATATGATATGAAATGAGACAAAATGATGCGGTAAAAAGATGGAAAATATGGATACATCACACTCGGCCTGCTGCAGCGGCGAGTGCGACGGATGATCGGAACGAGTGGATTATGGGAGTTAGGGCGTGGGAGCTCGGGCGCTGCGTGGTTTTGATTTGGGGGTGATTTGGGTTGCTCGAGCTGGATTTGGGGTTTTAATACCCCAATTTTGAATCGGTTTAAGTTTGGTGGCCCCCCTAATAATCGCTGCTCGGTTGAGCAGCACAGACTGCTCGATCGAGCTCAAAAGTTCGAAAAATTTCAAAATTTTGAACCCCCAGGCTACGTCCAGCTACTCGATCGAGCTACTTACTCAGCTCGATCGAGCTGAATTAAAACAGAGTAGTGATTTTTCAGCTCTTCTTGCTCCTATTGTAGCTCGACCGAGCAGGGTAGCTACTCGGTCAAGTCCAATTGGTTTCCAGAGCGATGTTTTCAGCACTTTTTGGACCGCTACCATAGCTCGACCGAGCAGGGTAGCTACTCGGTCGAGTCCAATTAGAAACAGAGTGCTCTTTTAGCTCTTTCCCTCAGCTTATTATAGCTCGGCCGAGCAGGGTAGCTGCTCGGTCGAGTAGCCTCCTCTTGGCTCCCAAGCTAAGTGTGGCTCTATTAATCGTCTCCTTTCAGTTCCTTCTCCTCTTTTCCATTGTTTTGCACGCTCTTTCTATTTCTCACCTGTAGATGGAAGAACACATCAGAAATTTTTAAATTTTTTATATTTTATAATTCTCTAATAAATTGAAAACATTCTTATATTGGGTTTCGAATAGAAAGAAGATTAAAAAGAGAGAAATAAAACTAAAAGAAATAAAAATTCGGGTTGCCTTCCGATAAGCACTTGTTTAAAGTCGTAAGCTCGAATCCCTCAAGATTTTCAATGACGCTTGTCGATATTGTGCACATATAAAATACGCCTGTTATGCTTCCCAATGAGGCCTTGCGGTGGAAGTTGGCGTGCCTCCCCTCGTTGGCCGTCAGCGACCAAAAAGATCGTAGCCTCCGGTTGTTGATCAATCAATGGTACACCCTGTGGCTCCTAGTCGAGTACTCGCAAGTAAGTGGCCAACGCCTTGTTGTGTACGACGTCACCGTCGTCGTCTAAGCTCGTCCGCATGGGGTCTTTAGAGATCTCCTCCATGGTGTATTCATCAGTAGCCTCATCCTCAAGGAGCTCTAAGTAGCTTGCATCATTGCATGGGAATCGCTCCTTCTTCTTCCTTTGGAGGTGGAACTCGACCTCAATGTTGCCAACATTCTTAGATAGCGTCCCCTCACGGATGTCGATCAAGACTCCGGCCGTCGGCATGAATGGAGGCCCCAAAATAATCTGAGAACTCACATTCTCCGGCATGTCCATAATCACGAAGTCTACCGGCACGCATAGCCCTCCCGGTATTTGTAGGATGATGTCGTGTGCAATACCGATAGGGTAGGTAAAAGTTTGATCTGATAATTGGATGCTCATGTCAGTAGGCTCAAGTTCTGTTCCTGTACTTAACCTCTTGAAAATAGAGAGTGGCATCAAACTAATGCTCACCCCCAAATCGATCAAAGCTCTATCAATAGGGGTGCCGCCTATGGAGCATGGCACCGTGAAGCTTCCAGGATCAGGCAACTTCTTAGGTAAGGAATTCTTGATGATGGAGGTGCAACTATCCGCTATATTCACCGTTTCTTGCTTGCGCTTTCCCGCTATTAGATCTTTCAAGAATTTAGCATAAGTGGGGATCTCCGTAAGCGCATCCAAGAAGGGGATATTCAAGTTGATTCCCTTGAGGAGCTCTATGAACTTAGCATACTTTTTCTCTTGCTTGGCCATGGCCAACCTCTGAGGATAAGGAGGTGGAGGTCGGCTTCCCTCGTCCTTGGCGGCATCCTTTGGAATAGACTTTTCGAAAATAATAACATTCGATGGTGCCGTGGTGATAGGAATAGATGGTAAGAGAGGTGAAGCCTCCTTCTCTTTAATGGCATGTGGCTCCTCTGTAGCTTTCTCCTCAGTCTCGGCCACAATAGGCTCTGAAATAGGAATCTCCTCCTCTTGAGTAGGGATAGAGGATCTTTGGCGCACATTCTTAGAAACCGGCACCTTCACAGTGTCGGTACTCTTTCCTCCTCTAGTAGTGACCGCTACCACCGCATTGTCTTGGCCCCTTGGAGTTGGCTCAAGCTGAGTTGGCAATCTCCCAGTCAGCTTCAGAAGCTGAGTCATTTGGGTGTTCAAATCGTTAACAGTAGCTTGAAGATTTCTAAAGTTGGGTGAAAATTCTGCATTGATCTTCGTCTGGCCGCTGATAAAGGCATCCAAGGTTGCCTCCAGGTTTGGTTTTTTGCTCCGCTGGTTGTTGATACTGTTGTTGTTACTGATAAGGCTGGTGATTATAGTAACCCGACGGTTAATAAGGCCCAGATGGCCTGAACTTATACTGTTGCTGCTGTGTAGGTGGCCTTTGCTGCTGAGGGGGTTGTGGTGGCCTCTGTTGGGTTGGAGGTTGCAATGCCCCATTGGGGTTGCTATAAGAAAATCTGGGATGATTTCTTGTCGCCGGATTCTACCACTGATTTCTCCCCTCTCCTGCTATAAAATTGACTTGCTCCACCGGTAGGCTCGTCCCTTCGCAGGACACTTCTATTGGGGTGTACCCTTGCTCGGTGTACTCTTCATGTGTAGCATATTTTGGAGCTCTAGAAGTGGTGGGAATAGTATCCAACATCTACTCTATCCTTACAACCTGCTTTCAGATAGTCTGGAGTTGCCCATCTAGATGTGTAGCTATCTTCACGTCGGGGCCCTTGATTGTCGAGCATTCGTCGCTCCACTGTTGGTTATTGGAGGCCATTTGTTCCAACAATAATGTGGCCTCCTCAAGTAGCTTGGACAGTAGAGCGCCTTGAGCGTCGGCGTCAATAATCATTTGGGTATCCGGCTGGAGGCCATTGTAAAAGCTCTGAATAAGGTCCTAATCTGGGACACCATGGTTGGGACACTGATGCTGCAGATCATTAGATATCTCCCAAGCTTCATATAAAGACTCCCGAGGAAACTGCTTAAAGTTGGTGATTGTCCCTCTTATCGTCACTGTTTTGGACGGTGGATAGAACGATGAAGGCCAAGACGAACTGCTCTCAAGTTGTGAAAGTATTCGTATGGTGGGCTCTTAAGCCATAAGCGGCCCTGTCCCGCAGAGTGAACGGAAATAATCTGATCTTTATAGCGTTGCCGCTCACATCCTTTACCTGGAAAGTGTCACAATTTGCCAAGAAGAGGTCTATATGATGATTGGGGTTCTCGTGTGTGTATGTTCATGAAAGGGATCATGCTGCATAAGATTGATCAGCCCCGTCTTTAATTCTCCCGACCGCCAGTTGCGGTCTCAAAATAGAAGAGAAGCTATGTAAATTGGGCTGCAAATGATCTCTAATGTTGCCAGAATGTGGAGGAGTATTAGTGTTGCCCTCTGCCGTTGGTTCTAAAAATATGATTTCTCTTTTCAGCTCTGAGTCTTCTTGCTTTCCTTTCAATCTCAGGGTCAAATAATAATGGATCTTCAGAACCTCCGAGGCAAGTGTTCATGCATAAGCAAAAACTCAGAGAAAAACCGTCAGTAGCAAAGGAATAAAAAGAATAAAAATATGGAAAGATGAGAGATGGTAAGAGTTGTTAACAAGTTCTTCAATAAAGAAATAAACCCAAGTAATAACTGTTACCTCCCCGGCAACGACGCCAAAAGCTTGATGCGCCCAGAATTAACATCAAACCCCACCTAGCTATGACACTAATTACACGGAGATAAATCCCCGCTAACAGTTTCAAAGGCTAGATGTGTTGGATCCTGTGGATGGCAAACAACACTAGAAGTGGGCTTGAATAGTGTTGTTTTAAAATAAACTTTTTCTTTCTAATTGGTTAGCACAATTCAAAGCCTTCTAATGTTGCCTAAGAACCCAAGTAGAGCGATCTACGCTTAGTTCTTAATCAACTTAAGTAATCTCAAAGACAGATCAGAGATAAAACTCTTCTGGTAGTTGACTCCCTAAGAGCAGTAGTCGACTTCCAGAGGGATATTATGCATAGCTCAGGTAAAGGATACTTAATGAAGATATAAAAGATTACACAGAGATATAAGAAAGAATCTTTTATACAGTAGATACAAAAACTGATCTTGCAATTTGATATGAACGAGTTACAAGGAAATATAATACTCAACGAATCAAGATAAGCAAATAAAGATAAACAATCACAGAGACTGCAAACGCAAACATGAGGATTTTTATCCTGGTTCCCCACAACCCTTGGGTACGTCCAGTCCCCGACCAATCTGGTACGAGATTTCCACTATCTGCCTTGGCAAATACAAGCACCTAACTCCACTCGTTAGGATTTTTCCACACACCTAGCCTTGAACAGGATTTCCGATTGCAACACTGCTATATCTCAACACCTAGACTTGTCTAGGGTTTCCAACACCCTTACAATAAAGGGCAAATCACAAAGTGAAAATCTATATCCAACTCACCACAATATTTGGTGGAGTTTAGATTTACACCCAAATTCTATAGCCAAGAGTAATAGATAGCAATGTGTATTCGTGGCTTAATAGAATATGATCTTAGATCACACAAAGATATGAATTAAGTCTTTGTGATCTAAATCAATGTTTTCAAAAAATCCTTTTAAATAAAATCAGAGAATAGAGAACATGGATTTTTGAAAAGCAATAGCCAAAATAAAAGTTGATCTCAGAAAATAATAGCTTAAACAAAAGAGATCAGAAATATAAAAACAGATTTTGGATAAAAGAATGAGAGCTGAAAATTGAGATCGTTTTAGAACTTTTGCACAAGAGAGAATTTTGATTTCAAGTATGTGTCTTTTGATCTCACAAATCCTCTATTTATAGGTAAAATGGGAGGATTTGAAATTCAAATTTGTTTGACTTTTTCCCCGAGAATCATGGGAGCAATAAGTTAGAGAGATAACAAAAGTCAGGTCAAACGTTGAATTTCGACAGCTGGTAGTCGACTCCCTAGAAGTGGTATTCGACTCCCAGAGTGTCTCAGGAGAAAATACTTCTCAGCTGGTAGTCGACTCCCACTTTCTGGTAGTCGACTCCCAGAGGAGTTTCTTCTGAAACTCAGCTAGTAAGACATGTAGTTAGCTCATGGGTGTAATGGAGTATAACTACCAAGATGATAAGTGGCTAGCAAAAGCTCTCAATAGTTTTGAAAATGATTAAAAGTATTTAAAATATTTAACTTTGAAATCATGTGTGTGTGTTATCTATACTTTTGGCTTTAATATAACCCTAAGAAAGACACAACTCACACACTGTAGACTAGGACACGTTCTCCCGAAGCTTGATCAGATGATGATGTAGATGCGAGCTTCTCTTGAGCTTCTTATTCCATTTGAGCGTGAGCTTCATCATCGAGCTAGCAATGTTTTGTCCTTGTCTTTGCTAAGTGAGCGTAGATTGTTCTTCTTCAGAGCATGTATAAGGTTTTCCATTTATCACATGGTCTGCACACTTAATAGTAGTGTAGTTAGTACACTAAGCTTCATTTGGTGTGCTCATCATCAAAACCACTTGGGGTTGAATTCAATTTTCATCACTCTCTCCCTTTTTGATGATGACACCCAAATGAAAAATGAAGTAAGATGACATAATAATATGACATAGAAATAAACTTACTCCCCCTGCTTTGATGCGGTTCTCCCCCTGCCTCGAAGACGTTAGTAAAAACAATACATTCATTTTTGCATTTTATACTCTTTCTCCCCCTTGTCATCAATCAAACAAATGACATGAAAAAAAATAATCCTTATTTAATTATTTTTCACCAACAATACCTAATTCTCTACGAAGTTTAGAGAATATATCTTTTTGCAGAGGTTTCGTTAGAATATCTGCAACTAGATATTCAGAGGAGACAAATTTAAGTTCAACATCCTTTTTGACACAGTGATCGTCTATAAATCTGTGTCTAATATCACTATGATTTGTTCTAGGATGAAGAACAGAATTTTTAGTGAGATTAATAGTGCTTTTATTATCACAATAAATTACACATGTAGATGTATTAATACCATAATCTACAAGAACTTGTTTCATCTAAAGTATTTGAGCACAAGCAAGTCCGACAGCTATGTACTCTGCCTCAGTGGTTGATAGTGAAACTGAACTTTGCTTTTTGCTAAACCATGAAACAATGGAATGTCCAAGAAAGTGACATGTTCCACTTGTACTTTTTCTTGTAGCTTTACAACCAGCATAGTCTGCGTCACTAAAAGAAGTTCAATTGAATGTGCTACCTTTGGGATAAAATAATCCAAAGTCAGAAGTGGTTTTAAGATATCTAAATATGTATTTTACTGTTTTACGATGTGATTCTCTAGGATCACATTGAAATCTAGCACATGCACAAACACTAAACATTATGTCGGGTCGGCTAGCAGTTAAGTAAAGCAAAGAACCGACCATACCTCGATATGTTTTCTGATCGACCTTTTTACCGGCTTCGTCTTTATCTAAAGAAGTGGATGTTGCCATAGGTATGTTATTCCCTAATGCGGTTTCCATTTCGAACCTTTTGATCAAGTCTTTGGCATACTTCGTTTGATGAATAAAGGTTCCTTCTTTTCCTTATTTGATTTGTAATCCGAAAAAGTATGTGAGCTCGCCCATATGGCTCATTTCGAATTCTTCCTGCATTAACTTAGCAAACTCTTGACAAAGATCTTCATTAGTGGATCCGAAAATGATGTCATCTACGTAAATTTGGATAAGAATAATATCATCATGAATTTTCTTAACAAATAATGTGGTATCTATCTTTCCAACAATGTAGCCTGAGTCAATTAAGAATTTTCTTAATCTTTCATACCAAGCTCTTGGAGCTTGTTTTAGGCCATACAAGGCTTTATTTAACTTGTACACATATCCTATTTTCTTATCATGTTCAAATCCGGGAGGTTGTTCAACGTAGACTTCCTCCTTTATGTATCCATTCAGGAATGCGCTTTTCACATCCATTTGGTATAATTTAAAGTTTTTATATGATGCAAATGTAAGCAGCATCCTAATAGATTCTAGTCTAGCAACAGGAGCGAAAGTTTCATCGAAATCTATACCTTCTTCTTGTGAGTATCCATGTGCTACTAACCTTGCTTTATTTCTTACCACATTTCCATCTTCGTCTAGTTTGTTTCAATACACCCATTTAGTGCCGATAACTGGACGATCTTCCGGACTAGGTACTAGCTCACATACTTGATTTCGCTCAAGTTGTAGAAGTTCTTCTTGCATGGCTTCAATCCATGCTTCATCTGCAAAAGCATCATCTACCTTTTTCGGATTAATGCTAGAAACAAATGCAACATGTGTCAGGTGTTCTATTTGAGATCTAGTTCTAATCCCTGCATCAATATCACCTATGACTTGTGTGTGTGTGTGTGTGTGTGTGTGTGTGTGTGTGTGTGTGTGTGTGTGTGTGTGTGTGTGTGTGATGTGTAACTTCAGGAAAGGATTTTGGCAATAAACTAGAAGTGTTGTTAACAGTGATAGGTTCATTATCAAAAGTAGGTGCAGTAAATATGTTATCATCATCATTATGAGCATTATACGAAAGAGATTCATCAAATGTTACATGTATGGTTTCAACAATAGTTTCGGAACTTTTATTGTAGATTCTATATGCTTTACTACGTAAAGCATAACCGATAAATATGCCTTCATCCGCTTTGGAGTCAAATTTATCTAAGTTATCTTTAGTATTCAAAATATAGCATTTACAACCAAAAACTCTGAAATAATATACTTTCGGGATTCGTTGGAGTAATAATTCATACAGAGTCTTTTCAAAAGGTTTTCTTATTAAAACTTTGTTTTGAATATAGCACGAGGTTGCTACAGCTTCCGCCCAAAAACTTTTTGGAAGGTTGCTTTCACACAACATTGTTCGTGCACACTCTTGGAGTGTTCTATTTTTCCTTTCAACTACCCCATTTTGAGGAGCAACTCTAGGAAAAGCAAAAGTATGAGAAATACCTCGTTCTTCACAAAATCGTTTAAAATGTTCATTTTCAAATTCGTCGCTGTGATCGCTTCTTAAGGAGATAACTTTCAAAGAGTATAAACGTTCAAGTCTTTTGAAAAATATTTCGAATTCACGGAAGGCATCATTCTTATGGGTTAAGAATAATACCCACGTATATCGAGTATAATCATCAACTATGACAAATATGTATTAAGAGTCATAAAGAGATGGAGTTCTAGTTGGGCCAAACATATCCATATGAAGTAGTTCAAGTGGTCTGTTTGAGCTGAGGGCTCCAATATTTCTAAATGAACTCTTATGCATTTTTCCAAATTGACATGAATTACATATTTTATCCAATTTAAAATTTATTTTGGGAAGTCCTTACACTAACTCTTTCCTAAAAATCTTATCCATGTTTTTGATGTTCACATGACCAAATCGTCTATGTCACAGCAATGGGTCATTTGTTGAAACAATCAAACATACATTCGAATCACATTCATTTAATCTAAGTACATAGATATTTTCAACTCGCTTTCCTTTAACAAGAATGTTTTTCATATCCTTGTCGTATACTAAACAGGAGTCAAGTGTAAAGAGAACCTTCATACCTTTGTCGCATAATTGGCTTATGCTCAACAAATTATGCTTTAACCCATTTACCAAGCTTACGTCTTTGATGAGTAACTTTGAAGGACTGCCGATGTTGCCCATTCCGATAATTTTACCTTTCTTGTTGTCGCCAAATGTTACGGTCCCGCCATCATACATTTTTAGAGCGCTAAGTAGTTTTGTGTTCCATGTCATGTGTGCGAAGCATCCGCTATCTGTTATCCACATGTCCTGAAAGAGGATAATTTGACACGTTTGGTACCCACTTATGATTGGGTCCGATTTGTTAGGGAGGAAAGTTTCTATCAGTATGTACAGTCTTAAATGTTTGGTATCAAAGAAATATACATGAAGCATGTGTATACCCTAATATATGCACATATGGGAGGATCATTCATTAGGAACCCAAATTCGATTTGAATTTGATTTCCTATGTACAATTTCTAACAAGGTGGAAACATAAGTATTCTTTTCATGTTTGCTTAAATGTTTTGGTACCCAAATTGTATTATTATCAAAACTATTAGAACCATGTATGTGATGCGCATTATGTGTAACATGATTGTGACGAGAGACTTTGTGATAGGATTTATCATAGTGATTATGCTTGGCATTTTTGTTATAAACAAGAGTATTTTGTCTCACATTTTTATGAGTAATATTTTGAACTATTTTATCATGAGAGGTGGTTGCATGCATACATGATATGATAGCTTTTACATTTGGTTTGTTCTTAACATTTTCAAGTCGTAAAACAAGTTCCTCATGTTTGAGCTTACTTGAAGACAAATCACTTGCGAGAATGTTGAACTTGTCATTCAAGGTAGAAACATACAAAGCATATTCAGATTTCAAAGCATTGTGATCACACACTAATTTATCATACTTGTTGATCAATTCTTTTTGATCATTACAAGAGAGTTTTAGAGACTTATGTTCATTAGTAAGAGAGTTAAATTCATTCTTGAGTTTATCATGTTCTTCATGTAGAGTCTTGTGCTTTTTGTCTAGAGTTTTGTGTTTCTCTGACAGACGCTCATATTCTCTATAAAGATTTTCATATGCACTTGCAATATCAAATTCATTTTCTTCATCGGAACTAGAATCACTTACTTCGTTCTTATCGTTCTGACGAGCCATCATGCATACTTCTTCTGCAAATTTTTTGTCGTTGGCTTGATGTGTTTTCATGGGTGTTTGGATCTCATTTGATCTTGATCCGAATCTTTCGTGCAACAAGTTTAAGATTTGGTGTGCGGTTTCCGCCTTTTCTACAAGGTCTAGCATTTGATCAGTTAAGCCAGTGTAAAGTAAATGCATTACCTTTATGTTGTTGAAGTAGGCTTCCTCTTGATCAGGATTCCATTGAGTTTGAGGAGTGGTTGGAATCTCATATTGTTCTTTGAGAGATCTTGAATAATTCAAATCTTGTGCTTCCAAGAAGATCTCCATTCTCCTTCTCCATTGGGAATAAAATTTGTCGTCAAAGATTGGAGGAGTATAAGTGTTGTAGACATTTATAGATGACATCGCTTTGACCTCACTCTGATACCAAGTTGGATCCTGTGGATGGGAAACAACACTAGAAGGGGGTTGAATAGTGTTGTTTTAAAATAAACTTTTTCTTTCTAATTGGTTAGCACAATTCAAAGCCTTCTAATGTTGCCTAAGAAACCAAGTAGAGCGATTTACGCTTGGTTTTAAATCAACTTAAATAATCTCAAAGACAGATCAGAGATAAAACTCTTCTGGTAGTCGACTCCCTAAGAGCAGTAGTCGACTCCCAGAGGGATATTATGCACAGCTCAGTTAAAGGAATCCTTAATGAAGATATAAAAGATTACACAGAGATATAAGAAAGAATCTTCTATACAGTAGATACAAAAACTGATCTTGCAATTTGATATGAACGAATTACAAGGAAATATAATACTCAACGAATCAAGATAAACAAATAGAGATAAACAATCACAGAGACTGCAAACACAAACACAAGGATTTTTTTCCTGGTTCCCCATAACCCTTGGATACGTTCAGTCCCCGACCAATCTGGTACGAGATTTCCACTATCTGCCTTGGCAAATACAAGCACCTAACTCCACTCGTTAGGATTTTTCCACACACCTAGCCTTGAACAGGATTTTCGATTGTAACACTGCTATATCTCAACACCTAGACTTGTCTAGGGTTTCCAACACCCTTACAACAAAGGGCAAATCACAAAGTGAAAATCTATATCCAACTCACCACAATATTTGGTGGAGTTTAGATTTACACCCAAATTCTATAGCCAAGAGTAATAGATAGCAATGTGTATTCGTGGCTTAATAGAATATGATCTTAGATCACACAAAGATATGAATTAAGTCTTTGTGATCTAAATCAATGTTTTCAAAAAATCCTTTTAAATAAAATCAGAGAATAGAGAACATGGATTTTTGAAAAGCAATAGCCAAAATAAAAGTTGAACTCAGAAAATAATAGCTTAAACAAAAGAGATCAGAAATATAAAAACAGATTTTGGCTAAAAGAATGAGAGCTGAAAATTGAGATCGTTTTAGAACTTCTGCACAAGAGAGAATTTTGATTTCAAGTATGTGTCTTTTGATCTCACAAAATAATCCTCTATTTATAGGTAAAATGGGAGGATTTGAAATTCAAATTCGTTTGACTTTTGTCCCGAGAATCATGGGAGCAATAAGTTAGAGAGATAACAAAAGTCAGGTCAAACGTTGAATTTCGACAGCTGGTAGTCAACTCCCTAGGAGTGGTAGTCGACTCGGAGAGTGTTTCAGGAGAAAATACTTATCAGTTGGTAGTCGACTCCCACTTTCTGGTGGTCGACTCCCAGAGGAGTTTCTTCTGAAACTCAGCTAGTAAGACATGTAGTTAGCTCATGGGTGTAATAAAGTATAACTACCAAGATGATAAGCGGCTAGCAAAAGCTCTCAATAGTTTTGAAAATGATTAAAAGTATTTAAAATATTTAACTTTGAAATCATGTGTGTGTGTTATCTATACTTTTGGCTTTAACATAACCCTAAGAAAGACACAACTCACACACTATAGACTAGGACACGTTCTCCCGAAGCATGATCAGATGATGATGTAGATGCGATCTTCTCTTGAGATTCTTATTCCATATGAGCGTGAGCTTCATCATCGAGCTAGCAACATTTTGTCCTTGTCTTTGCTAAATGAGCGTAGATTGTGCTTCTTCAGAGTATGTATAAGGTTTTCCATTTATCACATAGTCTGCACACTTAATAGTAGTGTAGTTAGTACACTAAGCTTCATTTGGTGTGCTCATCATCAAAACCACTTGTGGTGGAATTCAATTTCCATCAAGATGGGTTCCTAAATTAATCCCAGAAATTATCGCAAGTGCACGGTGTCAGGCTTTGAAGTATAGAAAGATGTCGAACCCACATGGAGGTGATGCTTATGGACTTGGGTATTTTCTAGATCTTAGAAAAATGTCAGCTAGCGTAGTCAAGTAAGTTGTCACGGCTACCTCTCAAGAAGGTTGCAAACAATATAAAAGGACTAGGGCATTAAGAGTCACCACTAGGATCGTCAGATATCGATGTTAAGTTTGAATTCTCACGTTGAATTGGCTTTATTAGGAAGAGATTGTCGCATCTAAGATGTATAACTCATGGCCAACTGTCGTTGTACCATTCAGCTAACGTATCCCGTATTCGGCCCCACCATCGTGGATAGCCTCACATACAATCTGTGTATTACAATCGACAACTATTCTAAATCTCTACTCATACCACTGTCATGGATCAGAGCTTCGATCTGTGAATTGGTGGCTCTTATCGATGCTACTGTCGTAGTCATCAATTAGTAATATAGGACGCCGATGGATACCATCAAAGTGTGCACCACTGTCATGGTCATGAACCCGAATTGAATTCACTAACGTACATAATTAAGTTTATAGGATACTTCTTAAGCACGCATGCCACTGTCGTGGTCACGATTCCAGTACGAGATCTCCTACAAACTTGGCTGGATCAACCAAAACACATCCTTTTTTAGCCAAGACAATATAAAATTCATACCTTTACGTCTAAATCCTAAGAACCTTGGGCTAATCCATCAGCCCTAGATAAGACTACTCATGGATCATGGAAATAGGAATGAAAGATTTAACGAAAGCTAGAGAATTCATCATAGCAATAGAAGACATCAAATTAATCATAAGAGGATTAGAAATTGTTTCCAAAACGTCGTAGGGTGATAGATAATCACAGAGAATTAAGAACCTTCAAATTCCAAGCAAAAATATGCAATAAAAATCCAAGCTTTTTCTTTTACAAATTAGCGACTACTATGAGACTCTCTCCAAAAACTAAACTCGAAAACTCCACTAAAGAAAATAACAAGCTCCATCAAATAAGGTTAAAATTGTGCTTAAGTACAAGGTGTATGGACCCCACAAAATTCTGGAATCATGGGCAATCGGGCCTACTAAGCAGTCTGGCCGGATCGCCCTACTCGATCGAGTAGCAGCATCGCTCAGTCGAGTGTGATAAGGCTCCGCTTTGGCGGCTTCTTCTACTTTGGGCTTTTACGGGGCTACTCGGTCGAGTATCCCCACCACTTGATGGAGCTACAGTAGTCTAAAATTCTCTCCAAACCACTGCTCTATTTGGGCCTGGCTCGGTCGAGTAGAAGGTCTGCTCGGTCGAGTCGCCATGCTAGCTCGGTCGAGCTACAGTGCTAGAGAATAGGCTTGAAATAGTCGTTCTGTTTGGAATTAGCTCGGTCGAGTAGGAGCTCTGGTCGGTCGAGCGGGGCATATCAATTGTGTAACGACTGCTTTTCATGAATCTGGATTTAATATAATATAATATATGTTTTGGTGGATTTTCTCCTCTTGTGTGGTTTTCGTCTCCGTAGTTTCATTTTCGATCGATTCGTCGTATTTTCTCGCTTCTTCCTTAGGATTGTCGATTTCGAAGTATGTCACTCGTGACGGACTTCATAACGGTCGTATCTAACTATTAGATCAAGCCTAGGAGTCTTAGGAATCGATCCCGGGGCCCCGTGCTCCGTATCGGTACTTTTGGTGCTCATTAGCCGGTGTAAGAAGGGCCACCGACCGACTAGATGACGATCCAGTCGGTCGGCAATCCTTCTTGGACCGACTAGTTAGCTTTCTAAATTTCTCAGGAGTTACTGTTTATCGTTAGTCGGTCTAAGAACGTTGGTTGACCGACTAGGTTGCAAACTAGTCGGTCAGCAATGCTTCTTGAACCGACTAACTCATCATATTATTTTTGTATCAGTTACTGTTTACTCTTATTCGGTCTAAGATCGTTCATCGACCGACTAGATGCCAAACTAGTCGGTCAGTACTTGTTCATGGACCGACTAACTCTAGAATCCTATTTTCGTTCAGGAGTTACTGTTTGCACTTAGTCGGTCTGCGTTGGTCGACCGACCGACTAGTTGCCAAACTAGTCGGTCAGTGGTTGCTCTTTGACTGACTAACCAGTGTTAAAACCCTAATTTCTGGGCAGCCGCCAGCCCATCCTATTTAAACCCAACCCAAACGACTTCTTCTTCTCCAACACGACCCAAAACCCTAAAAACTTCCCCCTTCAGCCCCCATCTTCCTCCAAGCTCCATTTCTCCATTCCAAGCCCTAGAATCATCATCCAAACCATCCAATCACTCCATCCACCTCTCATCTTCCCCAAAATCTCACCAAAACCCATCAAAATCCCCAAATACCCCAAAACCCTAGTTTCCCCAAACTTCTCCAATCTTCTCCAGATTTGATCCTAGGGTTCCCCGGAGTGTTCCTTCCGTCTCCTCTCGGTAATCAACCGTTGTTTTCTTAACCTATTTATAATTTTATGAAAACCCTAATTAATTTCAAGTGTTTGGTGCTTGTTTCCCCCATAACAGCGATTTCCCCCGTAGATAGCATCCGTGTGACGAAGTGGTCGTCATCCCTGGTGCTAGGCAAGTGAAACTTGCCACTTAGGGTTTAGGCCATGTTTTAGGCCATTTGCTTGTTGTAGGCGTAAAAGAGGCTAGGCGACGAAATGATACTCGCCTAGGCGCAAATTGGGGAACTAGCTTGACAACGAAGCTAGTTCCGACATTTAGCATGTTGCACAATTTCCATGTCATGTTTACTTTCAATTAACGGTACGCGAATATGTTCATGTCATTGCATTTCGCCTGTCACGTTTAATTCAATTAACGGTACGCGAATATGTTCATGTCATTGCATTTCGCCTGTCACGTTTAATTTAATTAACGGTACGCAAATAAATTGTCATGACCTCGCATTCTTTTGGTGTGCTGTGATTGCATAGCTTTGCTACGACACTTGTGTTCCTGGCTCGTGACCAGAAGCGAGCATAATGAGTTGCTAACCCCAACGCTCGAAATGTATTGAATTGTGAACTAAGAATGCGAGCTCAATGTGCGGGGCAACCTCAGGCTCACTAGCTGAGCTCAATGTGCGGGGACCCCAGGCTCCATATCGTGTGGGTAATGGGTAGTGTTTAGTGCCGATCGGTCTGAAATGCTATGCCATTCAGCGAATGGCGTAAACACCTACAAAATGTGAATTGATTGAATTGATAGTAGCTTGGCTACTCTTGTCTTGTCCCGATGATTGTTCTCTTGTACAAATTGTCTTGCCATGTTTTAATTGTGCACTCATGTTATAACTGCCATGTCATGCATACTAAACTGCTAGGTTGCTAGATGCCTCACTTTCAGTTTCCTTGCCCAAGTCTTTTTAGACTTGCTGACATGTGCCCCTTTACTTTTTTGGGTGACACATGTTAGATCCTGAGCCCGAGTACCTCGTTGAGGACGAGGTGTTTGCTGACGCCGAGCCCGAGCTTGTGTTTGACGGGGAGTACGTGGACACTGGGGACCAGTCCTAGTGTCTTCGTGGTGCTTTACTTTTGTTTAGACAGTTTTTTTGTTATCGGTGCGTAGCACCTATACTTTGTTATGTCGTATTCTTTTGTTGGCCTTGTTCTGGGCCTTGGACTCTTTTCTTTTAGCCTGGTGGCTTTTCTGGATGTTGGACTCTTTGTTGATGTTGGACAATTTGTGAGATGTGGAATTTTATTTCAGTCTCGATACTTGTGTTATTATTGCTATTCTGTTGTGGTTACAGGGACCTGTTTATGTATTGTGGACGCTTATCGGGTTTGGGGCTTCACAGCTCCACTCCCGTGCGGACCTTTTCACGTCTCGCCTCCATTTCAGGGAAGCGGGTCGTGACAAATTGCGCTGGAGATTTTAGAGTATTAGCTCGGTGGAGTACCGAGCAGCTCAACCGAGCTGACTGGGAAATCAGACTCCATTGCTTCTAAGGTTCTCAAATCTCATTCTTTTCTCCTCTACTCCTCAAATCTTCTTAGTCACCTCGACGAACACCCATGGAACCTTGCCAATTATGCTCCGGATGTGTCGGATGTGTCCATGTCCCATAATTGCTCCAACTCGCTCCAAAGTTCCTGAAAATCCACATTTCTATACGAAACTCGAATATGATGTTAGAAGGACAATAATATATGAAAATGTGAACTTTGGAAGGCGAATGTTGTATGAAATGATGAAGTAAATGCATGGAAAGTATGGGCACATCAGTGTGATACATGGCAAGCTACTTTGAGTTACAATCATCCCTCCGAGTTAAGTCTCAGATAGTAATGCCTAGGTCTTTGATAAGGTTCTGTGAGGACCTTATCAATATGATATTCCTCAAATTAATCGTTAGGAAGTTAAAGGATTACTCGAGTCTCGTGAGACGAAAAGTTGAGTAAGACATCATAGTTGATGATGGCCTAGACAAACTTCCAAAATACCATTCGGAGTAGTGACTTTAAGAAATGGCTTGATGCAACCTGAAAAAGGTCTGTGCACGTAAATAAAGTATGGACTTTAGTTTACATACCCAATGAAAGTGTTTCCTTTGGCTGCAAGTGACTCTTCGAAACAGAAGATTAGTGCATATGGAAATTAGTGAAGTACAAGTTATGCTGGTTGAGAATAGTCATCATCATGACTCCTACAAACGGATTGTGATGAAATTTTCTTGCCAACAACTATGTACAGATTTATTTGGATTAGACTCGATGTAAATGCTCATGATGACCATAAATACTGGAGCATTCGTGTATAATCTGTTTTCTAAATATGATTTAGAAGAACAAACTTAAATGAATCAACCATAGAGTTTTCAAGGTCAGTGGGAGAGAATAAATGGCATGCGAGGTATCAAGGAGACGGAACATATGTTTTGATAAAGTGGTCAAAAGAGTTTGACATTTTATCAGAAACGATTATGAACCGTGCTCATTGGAGAAGGCACATGTTATCAAATGAGTTTGACATTTTATTGGAGACAAGGCACATGTGCTCATTGGAGAATGAATTCACTGGACGACCCAACGATAGCTATCATATGGTTAACATTGACCAATCTGTTAATGATAACTCTCAGTGATGATAGGCAAGTTGGTCTTTTGACTTGAGGTCATGGTATGAATCTGTATGTGAATGGTGTCACTTAGATCACTGATCTAGCCTTGAGAAGCCCCATTGAAAGGCTTTTGGTTGGGTGACACTCGAAGCATGCGAGGAGAGTAATGACCTAAAGAGGATTCGTCTCTCCCGTCTATGGGGAGTCTTTGTCACAGTGTTAGTTCGATCTTTAGTGAAAACTCTGGCCAAAGTATGTTGGAAGAAGTCCAACATTATTTGACTAAAGACCGATGGAGAGTAACCAAGTTCAAGCTAGTGGAGTTGACAGTTGACCATACCCTAGGCTTGACTAGACGGCATAGTTTTGACGAAGTAACTAAAACTACGGTATTCATCACAGACATAGTAAGTAGGTTCGAGACAATACTCATGTCAATGAGTTAACCACATAAGTATGATACCGAAACAAAGACGGCACATGCTCCTCACGGTCACTATCGTCTGGGGTTTCGAGCCCTACCTGTAGTTGGGTCAAGCTGTATGGTCTCATACAGAGTGAGACCTTCGTCATGTAATAGTTAGAAATTAGGGAGAAAATGCATTTGATGTAAAGGTCAGAAAACTGCAAAGATTTTGTAGTTAGCTTCTGGATTCGAGATAAATGATTCTGAGTGCAAGTGGAAGATGTTGAGAGATGTAAGCCCTCAGTTCATTTGTATTTGATGCAAATGGATGTTAAAAATTAGATGTGGGAATTTTGCATATAATGCAAAGGGAATTAAATGTGTCTTAAAATGTTCACGACCATATTTAATTTAATAAACGCGAGGAAAAGGTTACCTGGATGACAGAAACATACTGGTCTAAACCCAGGTTCGAACGACGTCCAAAATGGACGCAAAACGCAAAAGATAGAGCCAAAAGGGCCCATTAAAGGGCATAGCGGGTTGGGCACGCCCGTAGCCCGACCCATAGGTGCAACCCTCACCCACTCAGGCAGGCATGTGCTGTGCACGTGCCCGCCTGAGCGGGCGGGCACATGCGCCCACCGAGCGAGTGGGTGCTGACGTGCGTTTATATTTCATATATTCGCGCACGTTTTCTTCCGTGTTTTTCTGTATTTTACCGCCGTCTTTTATTCGTTCTCTTGTGTTTTCTTGTATTTTCTTGTTTTCTTTCACTTTTCCATATTTTCTGTGTTTTGCAGGAGTTTGCTGACATTTGGGACGCAAAACGATGATATCATGTGTCCCCAGAGCAACGGGAGGAGTCACGCGTGATCCAGGAGGTCAAACGCCAAAGAATTCATCTTTCAGCCCCTCACCCGGTCGGTTGGTCAGCTCCAACCGATCGGGTGATGCACGTGTGCACCACCCGGTCTCTGCCGCAGCTCACAAAGAAGTCACCCGACCGGTTCGCAGACCGGTTCAGCGGGGGCTGTTCTCTGTTTTCTCGAAGCAAAACGCCAACCGATCGGGTGACTCTCACCCGATCGGTTCATCTGTAGCTGATGTTGAAGAGCTGAAGACACGTGCGTCCAACCGATCGCTTCACCCGACGGCTCCAAGATCCAACCGGTCACCCCAAGAACTCAACCGACCGGTTCATCTGACCGGGTGAAGCTCCGCCGTTTTCTGTTTACTATTTGTAACAGATCACCCGATCGGTTGACTTGTCAACCGATCGGGTGGTGTTTTTTCTGCGGGTTTGGACCCGAACCATTAGGGTTTCGAAGTGGGGCTATAAATACTCGAAGTTGGCCAACTGAAGGGACTTCTTCCTCAGTTTTTCTAGGGCTTTTTGCCCCTTTTTCTTGTAAGTTTAGATTAGGTTAGATTAGCTTTTATATTGCAATAAATCTTGTATTGGATTGACGATTCAACTCAAGATAAGTATTTTCCTCTCTTTTTCTCCATTATTTGTATTGTGTTTATTTTGCTTGATGGTGAAAGTTTGTGTGTCTTTTGTGTTGTTGGTTTTTATGTTATTCACCATTGAGTAGTTTCGATGAACCCTAATACGGGTTAGAGTAGGATTGATGCTTGGGTTGTTACATTTGGCTTGGTTGCATGGCACGTGTTCGATGAAATGTGTCAATGGGGATTTCTAGCAATCTGGGTCCAATTCGTATGGCAACACACTAGATGTGTTGGGGATTGGGGTCCGGTGCTTGTCCTGTCAAGATCCGCTTCGATGTATTGCTAGAAATCACATTTGACCTATTTGGCCATTAGGGTTACGCGGGGGTGTTTCATTGTCATTGGCGGGAGAAAGACCGCCTCTGACCGTCGGGCCAAGGGGGAATAAACTTGGCGGTTGACTCCCTAGCCATAGCTCACGCCCCGAGCGTTGACATCGAGTCCTCGCGTGCGGGAGCGGCTTGGACGAAGTGTTGGGAGATATCATTGTGACCTTAATGCTCCCGGTTTCGGAAGGTGTTAATGGACATGGGAATGCCCACCGTCCGGAACCGGGTAGGCCTATCGTGCTTGGCACCGACCAGAATATCGGGCCATGGACGCTAGGTACCACCTTTTGGGGCAATGTCTCACCCTGGGTCAAGTCAAATGCCAAGTGTCATGAGTGCTCTAGCCCATGTTAGCGGGGATTCATTTCGTGTCTTTTTCATTTCTTTCTTTTATTTCTACACTTCCACCCATATCATCCGCGTAGCTAGCACACGACCTAGGCGAGGCTAGTAGCCACTCAAGCCATCCACCTCCATGTGTTCGATATACCCGCACCCTACACTAACCGTGCACTTGCGGTAAAACGACACAGCGCCCATACCGTAAACGGGACGCCGGTCAAGTTTTTGGCGCCGTTGCCGGGGAGGCGTTCGGTTTGATATTAGTTTAGCTTGGGTTCGTTAGACTACGCATAAAAACACAAAAAAAATTTCTTTTTCTTTATTTTATTTTATTTTATTTTATTTTTTTAAAAAAAAAATATATTCAATAACCAAGAAATTTTTCCCCCACCATTATATTATCTTTTTGTTATTCTCTTGTACTATTGACGCTCCTCTCTAGTTTTCTTATTTTGTTGTCCAGGTATCTTTGATATTGCCATGTGGAGATCAGATTTCGATGCTCAGATGAGAGGCTACAATCCCTATTCATTTTTGGTTTGTGAGACTTGTGGGATGGCGGGGCACGTGTATTATGATTGTCCATATACGCTTGAGAGCCTCCCCCTACACCAAGGCCATACATTTTCCCACAACCATTGCCCGAACACCTCCCATCCATTTCCTCAACCTTATATCCCTCCACCACCACAAGAAGAATCAAGTCTCGTATCTCTCCTTGAAGGTGCCATGTTTAATCAAGGCCAATTCTTACAAAACATGATGTCACCAATTACCGAGACTACGCCAAAGAGAGGGGATGAAGGAGAGGATATACCTACTTTCATGGTTGAGACCACCATGCCATCGGCCACCATAGACACATCTCAAGCCGATACCCCATTTTTCCATCACTACCACTTGGATGACGAAGCATTTTTTGATGATGATAGTGAGGATGGTGAGATTTATCTAGGATCTGTGGGAGAGATTTCTTGTCTTGATTTGGATACCCCACATGAATCCTATAAGAGCACTGAGGAGTTTACAGAGATTATGCATACTGGCGAGGAGGATGTGCGTGAGGACGAGGACACCACGACCACATACGAGGGGTCCGCTCCACATCCACCTCCAGAGCCATCTCTGTCACAGCTTCCTCCTTGGTCGGTGGTCAACCATGAGGATGTCATTCAGGACATCGGGCAGATGGAGGAGCATGAGCATATCATCGAGGAGGATGTGCATGAGGGTTTGGATACGATCATCCACTTCATGGAGCCCGAGCCACATCTACCTCTACCGTCACGCTCCACTTCTTCTGCGGCTGAGCATCTACTTGAGCATATTGCCCCTATTCAGGGAGATTTTCATACTCACTCTCACTCCACATTTGAGTCTCGCTTTTCACGTCCTATTTCTTTAGACTCATATATATTTGACACACCATATCTCTCACAGGACACAGGATCGACTTCCCTTGAGGTATGATGCGGTGTGTCACCACCTGGAGAGCAAATTCACATGGAGAGCGGGGATTTGCTTGTCGCTAGCACAGAGGATAGCATACCATTTCCAGGGAGTGTTCGCCACATTTCATATATTTTACCATCATTTACCGGCGACTATCTCTGGGATACATTTATTTTGGGAAATAATTTCTTGTCATGGACTAATGCACCTCGTCCTTTGCAGGTCACAGGTGGACACCTACGAGGGATGCTTGGAGGTGCATTGCTTGGGTCCATTGGCACACGTGGCACAGCGCTTCTGGCGGAGCCACAGAAGGAGCAGTTAGAGCAGCTACCTGCCTCACTTCAGATCTTGGATCCGCCTATGCTCAGGTGTATCCTAATCCAGTAGTGTAAAAATTTACCGCTTTCTAGTTTAGGTTTGAATAATCTCGTCTCCTCTCATTAGCGAGGGGAGCGTATCTAGGGTTTTCTTTTGCATCTTAATAACCCTTCATGTCGTGCCCTTCTATCATTTCACCCCACATCCTCTTCCGAGGAGAACGATCAGACTGTCTCTCCTGCATTCTGTTATCTTTCTTTTCCGATTTTCCCCTAGCATATTTCTGCATCACATTGATCATATCATTTTGCTAGCATTGTCATGTTCAGCTTGGGGGAAATCGACTTTTGTGTGCATGTTTTCATGTGTCGTTGTCGTGTGTTTGTGTCTTTTAGTCCTTCGTTGCGTTTTATATCTTTTATTCTGTATGTTTCTTTTTCTTTATTTTCCAGTTTCGTTCGTGTATTTTTCGTGTTTTTCATTTTTTGTGTCGGTGCGTAACTCCCCTACATTTTCATTGCCCTCCCGTATTCACTACTATTGCATTGAGGACAATGCAAGTTTCAGCTTGGGGGAGTCGCACTTCGTGCGTCATTTGTCTCTTTTTCTTCATTATTTGAGTCGTTTTTCTCCGTGTTTTTCTTTTTTTCTTTTCTTTTTCTTTTCTTCTTTTTATCTCTTTCTCCTAGAGATGAACCCTATGATGAATTGCCACGAAAATCACATGCACACCTTGCACGGCTTCGATAATCACATTCACTAACCCTAGGATATCGAGTCCTCTTGCATTTCATGCATCGCGGGTCCACTTAGCTTTTTGTGAGTCGTGCGTCGTGACTAGCTGTTTGGAGTGCTTCTACTTTGTGATTTTGATCTATATACCTACCCTTGATTGACCCCTAGATTATCATGCTTCGATATTGAATATGCGGTATTTGCTTCTAATGTCTGCTTCTATATGCATGCTATATATATCGTATACTTCATTTCGCATGTGTCGGGATCCCACAATTAAGGACTAGGATAACCCATTTAGCCCATGCTCTAATTAGCGAGAATAGTTTCCTTTGCCCAAGTGTTTAGATTTCGACTTTTTTTTTGTTTTACTTGGTGCGAATCCCCTCGTCGTGTACCGTTCTCCCACTTGGGAGAGTACACATGTGTATAGCCAATATCCCAAAAATCCAAAAAAAAGAGAGAAAAGAAAAGAAAAACCCAAAAAGAAAAGAAAAGAAAAATTTTGTATAGCCCAAAAAAAAAAATACAAATACCCAAAACCCAAAAGAAATTCCCGTGTGAATATTTTTTCATACTTGCCAAGAATAAAGGGAAGGCGAGAATTTGCACCGAGTGTTCTTCTCCACATCTTCTCAACCTCCATCGTTTTCAAAAATACTTGGCATAGGAGCCTTCTAGCGATTACCTAGGCTATAGTGTGGTGATTTCCTAGTCCCTAGCTGTGGAGTCCCCGATGCATGATATGCTTCTATTCTTATACTCTTCTCATGCATGCTTGAGCTAATATTCACCGCAATTTCAAATTGAATCGATATTTGGGTCATATCTTGGATTTGTGTATATCGAGCTTTATTGCACAATGTAGATAGTGACACCGTTTGCTAGCACACGACCACGCTCACTCGCGCTTCACCGCGTGGGCCCACGGCACTCGTCTGGACTCGTATTCCTTGGTTTATTGATGTGATTTGGCGTTCGCTTGCTTGGTGTGTCATTTTTGATTTTGTTGGCCCTAACGGGTGATCTAGGATATAGAGTTTTCTGTTTCTCTCTTTCTCTCTATTTTCTCTCTCCGAGCTCCTACTCTCACTCGTCTTCCTCGAGGACGAGGAAGGGTTCAGCTTGGGGGATTTTGACGTGCGTTTATATTTCATATATTCGCGCACGTTTTCTTCCGTGTTTTTCCGTATTTTACCGCCGTCTTTTATTCGTTCTCTCGTGTTTTCTTGTATTTTCTTGTTTTCTTTCACTTTTCCATATTTTCTGTGTTTTGCAGGAGTTTGCTGACATTTGGGACGCAAAACGATGATATCATGTGTCCCCAGAGCAACAGGAGGAGTCACGCGTGATCCAGGAGGTCAAACGCCAAAGAATTCATCTTTCAGCCCCTCACCCGGTCGGTTGGTCAGCTCCAACCGATCGGGTGATGCACGCGTGCACCACCCGGTCTCTGCCGCAGCTCACAAAGAAGTCACCCGACCGGTTCGCAGACCGGTTCAGCGGGGGCTGTTCTCTGTTTTCTCGAAGCAAAACGCCAACCGATCGGGTGACTCTCACCCGATCGGTTCATCTGTAGCTGATATTGAAGAGCTGAAGACACGGGCGTCCAACTGATCACTTCACCCGACGGCTCCAAGATCAAACCGGTCACCCCAAGAACTCAACCGACCGGTTCATCTGACCGGGTGAAGCTCCGCCGTTTTCTGTTTACTATTTGTAACAGATCACCCGATCGGTTGACTTGTCAACCGATCGGGTGGCGTTTTTTCTGCGGGTTTGGACCCGAACCATTAGGGTTTCGAAGTGGGGCTATAAATACTCGAAGTTGGCCTACTGAAGGGACTTCTTCCTCAGTTTTTCTAGGGCTTTTTGCCCCTTTTTCTTGTAAGTTTAGATTAGGTTAGATTAGCTTTTATATTGCAATAAATCTTGTATTGGATTGACGATTCAACTCAAGATAAGTATTTTCCTCTCTTTTTCTCCATTATTTGTATTGTGTTTATTTTGCTTGATGGTGAAAGTTTGTGTGTCTTTTGTGTTGTTGGTTTTTATGTTATTCACCATTGAGTAGTTTCGATGAACCCTAATACGGGTTAGAATAGGATTGATGCTTGGGTTGTTACATTTGGCTTGGTTGCATGGCACGTGTTCGATGAAATGTGTCAATGTGGATTTCTAGCAATCTGGGTCCAATTCGTATGGCAACACACTAGATGTGTTGGGGATTGGGGTCCGGTGCTTGTCCTGTCAAGATCCGCTTCGATGTATTGCTAGAAATCACATTTGACCTATTTGGCCATTAGGGTTACGCGGGGGTGTTTCATTGTCATTGGCGGGAGAAAGACCGCCTCTGAACGTCGGGCCAAGGGGGAATAAACTTGGCGGTTGACTCCCTAGCCATAGCTCACGCCCCGAGCGTTGACATCGAGTCCTCGCGCGCGGGAGCGGCTTGGACGAAGTGTTGGGAGATATCATTGTGACCTTAATGCTCCCGGTTTCGGAAGGTGTTAATGGACATGGGAATGCCCACCGTCCGGAACCGGGTAGGCCTATCGTGCTTGGCACCGACCAGAATATCGGGCCATGGACGCTAGGTACCACCTTTTGGGGCAATGTCTCACCCTGGGTCAAGTCAAATGCCAAGTGTCATGAGTGCTCTAGCCCGTGTTAGCGGGGATTCATTTCGTGTCTTTTTCATTTCTTTCTTTTATTTCTACACTTCCACCCATATCATCCGCGTAGCTAGAACACGACCTAGGCGAGGCTAGTAGCCACTCAAGCCATCCACCTCCCTGTGTTCGATATACCCGCACCCTACACTAACCGTGCACTTGCGGTAAAACGACACCGCGCCCATACCGTAAACGGGGCGCCGGTCAGGTGCCTGTAGGTGTGGGCGCCCGGGCCCGCCGGGCGAGCGGGCAGGCGCCCGCATCTGCGAGCGCCCGGGCCCGTCGGGCATGCAGGCAGGACCTGCCCGCCTGCTGCAGGAGGGCGCCCCAAAGCGTGCATGCAAATTTTTTTGGCGGTGGGGCCCCGTGGGCCCCACCACATAAGGTTTCGAACCCTATGTGGTTGTTTATTGTGGCAGCGCGGTTTTTAAAAAACTGAGTTTTGAGCTATCTTTGGACGCTCGTTTGAGGGGTCAAACAAAGTCGTAATGAGTCCCCGTTTTTTTTCCTACGCGTTCACCGTTCAACCCTCTTCATAACGATGTGTGACATCGTTCTTGAGCTCAACAGTGAGGGAGAGAAAATTCATCAAAGTTTGGCCTTCGCATAAGGCAAACTAATTTGATTTTTCTTCTCCAGAAGTTTAGCCCCACATCAGAAATTGAGAAGGTCAGACGTCTATATAAATAGGGGCATACTCCCCTCTTTGAAACTCGTCACACGGTCCAGATCTGGGTAGGTCCATTAAACGTAAGAAATCTCGGATCTGAGCTTAAAATAAATATTCCCATTTTCTCCCTAAATTCTTCCTTGCTCATGATTGGGCTCTAACAAAGCCACGAAGGAGTTTGGATCGGATCCGAAGTCTTGACGGAGGATTCACTCATGGTGAAACTTTCTTCGGTGTGTGGTTGGCTCTGCGACAAGGGTGTTGCTTGCCTTGGGACGCGGTGCATTTCAGGAAGCAGTTCAACTCGGGACGAGGCATGGCTCGAGACGCGGTTCAGCTTGGAGAAGCGACGCAGGGCCAAAGAAATGTTGCTGAAAACGACACTTCGTATCCTGTAGAAACGAAGTGAAAAGTATGTAGTTTATTAACGTGCGTTTATAAATGCAAATAGGTTGATAAATCTATCCTTAGGAGTTAGTCGGACCCAATCCCAAGATAGTAGAGATTCTGGCTAGGGTTTGTTCTCTTTAGGGCCTGATTTAAAATAGTTTTAAATCTGTTTTTCCACTGCTTGTTTGATCTTGTCGTCCATCCGACTTAGGACAGACGTCGATTTTATTGCCCTGAGGACCCAAAAAACATATCCATAGTACTATATCATTTATGAACATCATTTAAACTTCCAGAGTGGTGGGTCATAATATCCCAACTCCCAAGCGTAAAGTTCTAGCTTAGCCCGAGCCATATACCCGAGCTAGTCTGAGTCTGCGCTTGGGATAAAACAGTTGGGTCCATGCATGCTTTGGACCCCTATTTCTATTAATGGAGTTTTCTATACTCTTTTAAATAGCTCGATTCATTATCATATCCTATGTGACCGATACCTCCTTCGTAAACACTTTGTAATGATTTAGTGCCCATGCATCATATGCATTCACCTTTTATCTCTTGATATCAGACGAAGATGCCAGCCTTTGTAGGACCCTACAGCCTGATCCTATTATAGGTGAGACTCATAGCCCCTGACGACAGTGACCACGAGCAGCAGGTGATGTTCCGGCTTCGGTATAATCCTTATGTGATCTGCCCCTTTGACATAAGAATTATCGGTACTACCCTAGCTATACTAGAAATGAATACCGTAGTTTTAATACCTTCATCATAACTATGCCTCTACGAAGCCTATAGTATGGTTGACTTTCAACCCTTAATAGCTCCGTGATCGGGTCAGTATCGATTGGTCGTAGCTTGTCATTGGTGGATCCCATCCAACAGACCTCTACCAAGAATTTCGATAAGGACCATATTGACTCTACTACACTAATCCTCCATAATGGGAGAGACAAATCCTTATCTCGGCCACAACTCCCCTCATACGCTTCAAGTTCCACCTAAACAAAAATCTTTTGACTTGCCTTGCCTCGAAGCTATGTCAGAGATCTAAGTGATATCATTCATGAATAGGCTCGTACACAGACATCAAGTCAGAAGATCAGCTTACATATCCTCACTGAGAGCAACCATTGACAGATCTGTATATGCCATCATGTGGTAGCTCTCATTGGGTTGTTCAGTGTGCTCATTCTCTACTGAGCACTTATGTCTCGTCTTTGATTTTGTCAAATCAAACAATCATGATATCATCGCCACCAGCACTTGGTGAAGACAAAAACACAATAGTCTATCTGATGCATCGATGCCCTATGTCGATGCTTCTACGACTATGAACAATTTTAGACTTATGCTTTAGATGGTCAAACCAATTCCTCATGACCGTGATCTATATCTCGTTGTATGTTTGACCTCACATTTAGCCTCATTACTTTATCTAAATATTAATGCACACACACACACACACACACACACACACACACACACACACACAGAGAGAGAGAGAGAGAGAGAGAGAGATATATATATATATATATATATATATATATATATATATATATATATATATATATATATATATATATATATACACTCTAGTCATGACCGTAGGAATCTTTGGGATTCTATTATTGATGACTTCATCAAGCACAATCTTTCCCATTGGATAGTTTGTGGTGATTTCAACTGTGTTAGATATGTTGCTGAGAAAGTGGGGGAAGACCTATTGATGATCATATTGTGAATGAATTCAATAATTGCATTGATCAGAGTGCTCTCATCGAGCTAAAGACTATTGGTAACCCCCTTAGTTGGTCCAATCGAAGTATAGGCAGCGGTCGCATTGCTGCTAGGCTTGACTGGTGCTTATGTAATTGTAATTGGATTAGTATCCTCCCGGCTTCGCTATGTGAATATGCTACTAGCGGGACTAGTGATCACTCGGTGCTTATTATACACTTGCATGACATAACCAGCAGTTATCCTAAGCCCTTTAAGTTCTTTAACTCTTGGGTTCAAGATCCGCGTTACTTTGATGTCTTGAAAGCCGGCTGGATGGGTAATGTGGGGGGCTGCCCCATGATCCGTCTTGTTTCTAAGCTTAAGAAAACAAAAATTGGTCTCAAGAAGTTGGGGGCAGATATTAGGGAGTCCTTTGATATCTCCAAATGCCGCAATGAGTTGGTTGCTATTCAAAATGATCCTAGTTTGATTAGATGTGTTGATACCCAAAAGAAAGAGCGAGTGCTCATTAATCAGTTGGCTGATGCTATTGATATTAAT